>CAUYON010154375.1:0-27541 GCA_963573935.1 Arctocebus calabarensis
TGGATTAATAAATTGTGGTACATGTATACCATGGAATACTATGCAGCCTTAAAGAAAGATGGAGACTTTACCTCTTTTGTGTTTACATGGATGGAGCTGGAACACATTCTTCTTAGCAAAGTATCTCAAGAATGGAAGAAACAGTATCCAATGTACTCAGCCCTACTATGAAGCTAATCTATAGCTTTCATATGAAGACTAAAACCCAGTTATAGCACAAGAAATGGGGAAAGGGGTAAGGGAGGGGAGGGGAGGGGAGGGGGAAAGGTAGGTGGAGGGAGGGTGATTGGTGGGATCACACTTACGGTGCATCTTACAAGGGTAGAAGTGAAAATTACTAAATGTAGAATATAAATGTCTTCACATAGTGATTAAAAGGCCATAAATGCTATGTTAAATAGTTCAATGAAAATATTTCAGATTGTATGTAAAGTCAGCACATTGTGCCCCATGATTGCATCCATGTACACAATTATGATTTAATAAAAATTAAAAAAAAGACAAAAAACAAAATAAAAAAAATTAAAACCCCTATAAAAACAACATTATGTTAATGAAACTTAATTCAATAAACATTTATTGAGTACCTAAAAAAAAAAAAAAGAATTTATGACTTTATGTTCTGGATAGCTCTACCCAAGATTTCCCATTATAATGAGATTCTTATTGTGAATTTTTTCCTTGCTTGTGTCTACCTCTTTCACTTGAAAGGATGGTGGCATAATTAATATTTCACAACCAGTAGCTCTGTGTGTAACTTGACAGAGAATTGGATCTGTACCATCAAAAGGAAATCTTACATGGCCTGAAAGATCTTTTCATCTACCCAGTGGGTTAGTTTAGCAAGATCCCTAATGCACTGTAGTTTGAATTATCCTGTGGTCTGTTACAGAGTCAAACTCCTAGACCCAGTTGTTCTCATTCCCTGTTTTAATTTAAGCCACTCATTAAATACTAAATAACAGAATTGCTACCTACTAGCTGCCCAGGAAGGAGTCCACGCAGTTGCCAACACTTCCTATTACAAGTGGATAAATATGGTGGGAATTATGTAGACTCAGTTGCAAAATGTTAATGAACAGGGTTTTTGTTTAAAACAGATGGATTCCTCATACAGCTCATACTTCATCTATTTGTTCTTTTTTTTTTTGAGAGGTATATGGAATTTTTATTTTAATATATCAATACAACAGTGCTTAGTAAAGAGTTAAAATAGAAAATACACAGAACGCATACAAAAATTCCAAAGCTACCTCTGACGTTGACGTCTTTAAGCCACTCAGTACAAATTTAAAAGCCCAAACCAGTTTATTGAAATATATACCTTTCTAACACAAAACTTACATTTCAAGATTATATACTTTATATAATCTCATCCTGACCAAAATAGAAAAGAACAGCAGCATGTGTAAGAATCACTTACTTGTGTACTTTATTAAAGCATATTTCGTAAAGTTTGTCAAAGTTTACTAAAAATTGGCAAGTTGGTAATGTCCTCCTTGTAGTCACAATAGTAGTCTTCCTTGTGCACTGTGTGCACTCAGAAAGTTTTAAATGTCTACATGCAGCTGTCTGCTAAGTGCGAAATGGTCTCTCTCTAGCTGTAAGAAAGAAAACTCTAAAAAGTACTTCACAGTGAGGACACCATAACCTACAAATGACATGTTGAGAGCAGAACCCCAAAAGGGTGGTGACTGAGTATAGTGCTGATGTCCCAACTTTTGGTCATGCTCTTAAATGATAGTGTGACCAAAAGGGGAGAGTTATTAAACAAATTTTATGGAAGATTATTGTTTTGGACCAGTTTCCCATACCAGGCCCCACCAGACCAAATAAAACCAGAATGGAGTTATGTATGTTAAGTGCCAAATAAACTTTGAAATGGGCCAGTTTTTCAAATAAATAGGAGGATAAGGGTAATAAGGATTATCTCTGTTTTAACCCTGTTAGGATAGCAACTTTGAAAAATCCAGTCTGCTTTTTGCTTTCTTTAATTCTTTTCTGTTTATAAAAACCAAACCTTTTGCTCAGCTGATCCGAACATTCATTCCATTTTATGTAATAAAGTGTTGCCCAAGTCTAGAATTGCAAATAAAAGCCAGTTAGATTTAAACCTAATTTACAGTAATTCTGTCTTTGATGTAAGCATACAACACAGTCACTATGGTATACTATAGCTAACTGAAATTTTGTATCCTTGAACCAACATCTTCTCACCCACGTGTTTTCCATCCTAACCCTTGGTAACCACCACTTTGATCTCTGCTTCTGTGAATTCAACTTTAATTCCACATGTAAGTAAGTAAATTCCATGTGGTATTTTTCTTTCTTTGGCTGGCTTATTTAACTGTGTCATTAGTATTCTCCAGGTTCATCCACATTCACAAATGACAGGATTCTCCTCCCTCCCCCTTTAAAGGCTAAAGAACATTTTGTTATGTGTATGTATAGCTCACTTTATTGCCTTTAATCCGTTAATGAACATTTAGGTAGATTCTGTATAGTGATGAATTCCAACTGTCTAAGAACAAGGAGGTGCTCTGCCTTGGTCCTTCTCTGAGCAGGTGCCCCACCTGGGAAGGACAAGGGCAGTCACAGTGCCTTGGTGTTGCCCCAACGTTGATTCTACACTGAACTGGGGGGAAGGAAAAATGTCCAGTGGGCCAGGCAACCCAGGCACAATAGGATTTAGAAAGCGACTTAGAGTAACCTAAGATTAATTATAATGTTGTTAATTATCCATCAATGTGGTTTAATGGTTACATCTGAACCATGAGGAAGACCTAATCCAGACAGGATAATATAAGACCCCAGACTACACCCAGAGCCTCTTGTTATGATAGGGGGCCTGTTGTCATCTGTGGCAAATGTATCTTGCTCTTACTCTATAAACCTATCTTGCTTTCTCTCAATAAACTTGTTCTTACCTTACTTTCATTGTATTTGGTCTATCTTTGGTCAAGAGCACTAAGAACTGAGGTCAGGCAACTGTAGACCTGACATTCCGTATTCTAAGTGTTATAAATAAGGCTGAAGTGAACATGGACATGCAGATATCTCTTTGACACACTGATTTCACTTCCTTTGGATAGATACCCAATAAGTGAGATTTCCAGATCATATAGTAGCTCTATTTTTAATTTTTTTGAGGAGGCTTTATAGCATTTTTTATAATGGTCATATAGTAATTTACATTTCCACTAACTATGTACAAGTGTTCCCATTTCTCCATGTTCTCTCTAATGCTTGTTACCTTTTGTCTTTTTGATAATAGACATTCTAACTGGGGTGAGGTGATATCTCATTGTGGTTTTAATTTGAGTTTCCTGATAATAAGTGGTGCCAAACATTTGTTTATAAGCCAGCAAGCCATTTGTATGCCTTCTTTAGAGAAATACCTTTTAGTTCTTTGCCAGGTTTTGCTTATTTTTCTTGCTGCTATTGAGTTGTGTGAGTTCTTTCTAAGTGTTTAGGATATAAACCCCTCATCTATTGGATGGTTTGCCAATATTTTCTACCATTCTGCAAGTTATTTCCTCACTATGTTTTTGGTTTCATTTGCTAGAAGCTTTTCAGGTTTGATCTACATTGACAAATCAAATTTGTCTACTTTTGCTTTTGTTGCCTATATTTTTGGAGTCGTGTACAATATTAGCAAGAATACTTGCATTTATAAAGCATGTAACTGAGATCTACTTAAAGAAGTTAGGGAGTCAGTAAGACTATATTTAATAGCATTTTTTAAGTACAAAAAGAAAATTTAAAAGGAGTTTGCTTAAAATTGTTTTTGGAAGAAATGAATCTAAATTTTTTTTGATTGGAGGAAAGTAATCTAAATTTTTTTTTGATTACTGAAAAAGAATAGTTGTACCAAGGAGAATAGTGGTTACAACTACATTATTGAGAAAATTTTTCATAGTTCAGAAAGCAAACTTAGATAATCTTTTGGTTAGTTCACCTGAATTACACATCTTATCTTTCAACATTTGAATGGCTCGTGATGACAGTTACAGTTGAGATATGTGTGATGAATAAACAAGAAGAAATATAGGAAAAGCTTACATAAAAAAGCAGGTAATAAGACAAAAGTCAGAAAACATGCTTGTTTATCAAACAGAAATTATGTATGTAACATAGGGATTGCTGAAGACAATTATTAAAGCATAATTTATTTAAAAGATATCACATATTGTCAGAGAGAAAAAAGACAATAAAGGTTAATCATCCTGAGAAAGAATCTACTAAAATATTTTAAAATATTTTAACTCCTGCAAAGTCTTCAGAAATGCTAGGATTTTTTTTAATTGTATAGAAGTTTTATGTGAAGTTTGTGCTAATCAATACATATTGAAAAATGTGTTGGCAGTCCTGAATTTTAAATGTCTTTTGTAGTTTTAAGCAGCTGACAATATGGCAAAATCTAGAAATGAATGCACCACAGATCTCTCCTTCTGGGAAGAATATTAATTCTGAGAATGAAAGTTCGGGACATTTAGCTTATGCAAATTGGCAAAAAGTTAATGTTCTTTGGAGAAATTTTAGAATATGGGCAACAATTATAATTGTCACAGCTTAGGTTTCATACATATCCTATGACAATAATAATAAGTGCTTCTAGTTCAGGTTTTTACTTCAGCCTTTCTTAATTTCCATTTCTCATTTTTATGCATTCCTGTGAAGGCTTTGAATTTCATTCCCTAATTTTTTTACAAACAAATATTATTTTTATGATAGTATTGCATGGTAAGAAATATTTACAAAAAACAAATGTAAATAAAAGACGTAAGAACAACATTTACTTGATCCCCTTGTCTTGATCCCCAGAGACACCTGCTTTGAACACATTTGGCACTTATTTTCTAGGTATTTTTCCCCATAATTTTAAATAATGTGCATACACTGCATTTTATCTATTTATCAATGAACATTTTCTATTGTGGTCATCAAAGCAAATGGGCATGTGGCCATTAGCCTGGGGTTGTTTCTGTACCCAGAGTTTATATGTTAGCACCCTGGAAATCAACTTGGAAACATTTCTTGTATCTGATTCAAAAATCATACAAAAACAGTCAATCAGTCAGCTGGTTATACAGGACTTCCCATTAGACCACACCAAATAAGTCAAATGCCTAATCACTGCATACCCAAAGAAGGCAAACATCAGTTGCGTGCTTTCTCTGCTTTGTTTCACATTTGGCTTCTGTTACTACTGGATGGATCTCTGTGAATCTCTTGTGGTCCTGAGTCATGCCCAATTCATGAATAGTTCTCTGCTCAAATAAACTCAGTCAAATTTGATTCGTCCAAAGTTTTTCTTTTAACATGGTATATGGGTATTTGACCTATACTTCCTCTTCCCCTTCCTGATCCCTCACATTCTCTCAGTATATGTAAATTTTCAGTTAAAAAAATACTCAGTATTTTCATTACTATGACCACATAAATACTTTTCATGTTGAACCCAAAAGAATACTATGATTTTTCTTTTATTTTTTGTATGTTTACTAAAGCTTTCATGTTGCTTGTTTACCTTTTACTTAGTTTTCCTTGAGCATCTAATTCTTTACCTTTTCTAATAGCCCTTTAAATATTTCTCAGTATAAGTTCCCCAACATATCAGAGCAAACATATCAGATGAGTTATTAATTGCAAGTATTTTTTTCTGGAAACAGTTTTCATGCTCTTATCTGAACAGGTTAACATCTAGTCTGGATAAACATGTTTTAGGGTGGTTTTTTTTTAATTGTTTTATTTTGGGAATTGCAGTTACTTCTACCCTTTGCTGATTATTTCTTCCCTCTGAATCTCTTGTATATATTTTTAATTATGATACAACTGTAAGTAAAAGTGAACCTCCCAAATAGGCTCTTAAATAATTGAAGTTTGTTTTGTTTCATGTAAAAAGAATCTAGCGATCGATAGCTTGGGCTGATAATGAGACTTTGCAAGTATCAGATACCCAGGCTCCTCTTTTTCTTCTCTGCCATACTTACCATGTTGTTTCATTGGCTAAAAGAGTCATTTGATCTCCAGACATCATATTCTTATTCTAACCAGTTTGAGAAGGAAGGGTGAGAAAAGGTACGTCTCATTTTTTAAAAATAATTTTTATACATTTTCTTGGCCAAAATATAGTCCCTTAGATATACCAACTTTCAAGGGAGTTTGGGAAATAAGTTATTTTATATGAGCTGAAATATTCCCATCTAAAAATACAGAATTCTATCACTAAGCACAATGTGTATAATGGATATTGTGAGGCAACTGCCACATCTGCCATAATCAGCCTCTTTGGGAGGTTGAGGAAGGGATCTGAAATGGGCAGAGGGAGAAGTCACACTGCGACAGAGGCTGGATGACAATGCAGGCCAGTCCCAGGGAAAGCTTGGAAGCAAAACAGCTAGCTCATCAGAGTGTCCAACTTGGTGTCTAAATAGCTGGGCCACTATAGCCCTGCCTCTATCAATCATTGTGTGTGCATCCCTGTGGGAAACATGACTTTGGGTGAAACAGCTTTCTTTAGGTAGGAAAAAAAGTAAAGGTTAATGGCTATCTGTGACAGCCCTACCAACAGGCAGAATGAATAGTTCTTCTTTGAAGGAGAATCTGGCCCCACTCTTACCACGTTAGACCATTTTCTGCATAACATGTTATTTAGCAAGTCTCCTTAGCCAAACACAAACAAACAAAAAGCCTGGATAAAAGTGTTTGGGTTCAAGTTCAAGACAAGATCCTTAAGTGAACACTAATACTATTAAAGCCCATTGCAGAATATCTCTAACTCTTTGATTATTGTAGAAAATATAAGACAAGATCTTAATCCCTATCTTGCAAGTACATGCAATAATCTATGCTTCCAATAAGTTAGAATCCATCCCTCTCCACTCTGAAAATTCGCACTTCAACCTCAGGAAACAGGGAACAAATTTAACTCCACGTGTAATTTTAGTGTATTCTGAACAAAAGGACCATATTCTCACTCTGATATGCTGGTAATACAGAGCCCTTTTGACTCATCTGTTTTCCTGAATATGCACAGCCATGCACAACAGTTTATGTGTAGCATCTTTGCCTGTGTTCCCATGAGTCCAGCCATATACATACATTCTTCATATCTTCTGCGGACATTTTTAGGGGACGCCATCTTGATGTTCTCTCATTCTACTAAGTTACACTAAATTGTGTGTCTTGCTTCTATTTGCACACTTTTTTTGTGTGTCATTGCTCAAATTCTCATATGATCTCTATTCCTTCACAAATTATAGAGAACATTGATTGAAAAATATAAATATTTGTAATTCCTAACTTCTATACTTTCTCAGTTGTTTGGGTTCTAAGGACGATTCTTTTGATTGTTCTGAGGATTGGCAGACAAAGATACAAATACAGATAGTTTGAGTGAAGAATAAATATGCATCTTCTGGTCACTTCTTTATTTATATAATTCTTTCTCCAAAAGAATTTTTCTAATGAGCTTTTCCAGTTTTGCAAATGTAAAGGCATGAGGCACCTATTTTCCTAGGGAAGCAATATTATAGGACATTTATGGGCTTTGGGAAGCATGTTCTTATGAATAATATTCCTGGATATGTGGTTCTGATTGCAAGGGAAGAGATAAATGTTCAGAGGTCCAATGACTCTTTTCTTTCAAAGTTAAAGCATTGCTCTGACGGAAAGAGATGATCTCACTAGTGTTTAATGGTGGAAAGAAAGTCAGGGCTCTAAAAGAAAACACATCATGAGGGAGAGGAAAGCAGAGCTGGAAACTTGAGCTTAATGCCTGGACTCACGTGGTGATGGCAGGAGCTTTGTCCAGTTCACTGGTGGAACTATCAGCTTGGGATTCTGACCATGGGCACCACTGTGACTTAATCAGAACTGGAGCCAATTAGACAATCACTGAAGCATAGGACTCAACTCTGCAGGATCCATATACAACTCCATCATTGTGCTGGTGATGGAAGAAATGTGGGCAGACAGCTAGGTTCCACTAGCAAACCAATCTCATTCTTAATTTTTCTATGCCTGGTGTTTAAAAATAGAACTGACCTTTTGCAAGAGTTAAAGTTCCAGAGCTTTTAAATAATTTAGGGATAGAAGTGGGCTCAAGAAGGTGATTCTGAGCTGATTTGACTACATGGGTACTGGAGTAATTAATCAAAAAATAAAGTAAATGGGGCTGTTATAGCATGGAAAGCTCATATCTTTCTGAAACTCATCACCTAAAACCTTAACCTCCAATGTGATTGTATTTGGAGATGGGGCTTCTAAGAAAGCAATCAAGTTTAAATGAGATCATAGGAGGGGGCTCTGCTAGGAGTAGCATCCTTAAAAGACGGGATGAGACATTAGAGCTTACTCTCTTTCTCTCTCCCTCCCCCTCCTTCCCTGCCTATCTCCCTTCCTCTGTCTTCCTCTCTCTCTCTCTTCTTCTCCACCAATTGAGGACACTTGTGGCCATCCATAAGCCAAAAAAAAAAAAAAAAAAAGGGATCAACCAGAAATCAGATCAGCTGTACCTTGATCTTGGAGATCTAGCCTCAAGACCTCCAAGTGAAAAAATTAATTTTACTTATTTAATTCACTCAGTCATGATAGCTTGTTATGAGAGCCTGAGCAGGCTAATACAGTGACCATATTTGTCCTCCAAACTATTGAAACAGAGCATTCTAGTCACAACAAAATAATGAAGATCTTTCTTTTTGTCAGGTGTGGAGGTTGGGTGGGAGCAGATGCATACATTACCACAAGCATAAAACTAGGAAGCTGTTCATAATGTGCCCAGACATTCACATGGAAGCCAAAGAGAATCACAAATTTCAAAGAAAATTCTGCATACTGGTAATCTTGTTATTCAAGGTCAGCTTACTATTGGATACAGTTGCCCCTGTATTACTCTAGGCAAACTAATATGACAAATATGGTAGATTTGGAAGGCTAGCACGAAAAAGGTAGATTTCTTCTCTGTGGTCTAAATATATGTGCCTGTATAAAGTTCTGCCATTATTTTTAAGAATCCACATCTCTCTGTGGTGACATTCACACATGGCAAGTTTGGCCAATGTCTTTTTTTAATGCTGTTTTTAGATGAATGTAAAATGGGATAAAAGGCTTTTTGAAATCAGTGGTCTCTAGTTTAATTCTGAGATGATTAAATAACTAAGGTACATTCCTTATGACCATTTAAGGTGCTATAAACAACTTCTCCTGTGGAAAGCTGTACCTAAAATTTTATTACATTTTCATGTTTTTCTTTTTTTCCAGGCAGAGTGCTTATTTTGGAAGTGTCCACAGTGCTTTGTGTTCCTCTGTCCTTTTTTCTTTCTTTCTTTTTTATTGTTTGGAATTCACTGAGGGTACGAAGAATTAGGCAATGCTAATTGCATTTGTTAGATAAAGTCCCTCTTATATTGGTGCCACCCTCAAGGGGTGTGCCATATGCTGTGAACTCCCAGCCTTCTCCCTTCTCCACTCTCCCCACTTGCTCATTCACCTACACCCCACCCTCATATTAGCTCACTTATTGCCTTCATGTTAGAATTGAGTACATTGGATTCTTGTTTCTCCATTCTTGTTATACTTTACTAAGAAGAATGTGTTCCACCTCCTTCCAGGTTAATGCAAAGGATGTAGAGTCTCCATGTTTTTTAGTGGCTGAATAGTATTCCATGGTATACATATACCACAGTTTGTTAATCCATTCCTGGGTTGGTGGGCATTTAGGCTGTCTCCACATTTTGGTGATTGTAAACTGAGCTGCAATAAACAGTCTAGTGCAATGTCCTTGTGATAAAAGGATTTTTTTTCTTCTAGGTAGATGTCTGATAATGGGATTTCAAGATCAAATAGAAAGTCTAATTTGCGTTATTTGGGAATTCTCTATAATCCCTTCCAAAAAGGCTGCATAGTTTGCAGTCCCACTAGCAGTGTAAAAGTGTTCCCTTCTCTTCACATCCATGCCAGAATCTGAAGCTTGAGACTTTGTGATGTGGGCCACTCTCACAGGGGTTAGGTGCTATCTCAGGGTGGTTTTGATTTGCATTTCTCTGATGATTGGGATAATGAGCATTTTTCCATATGTTTGTTAGCCATTCATCTGTCTTCTTTAGAGAAGGTTCTATTCATGTCTCTTGCCCAGTGATATATGGGATTGTCGGGTTTTTTTTCGTTAATTAATTTGAGTTCTCTGTGGATCCTAGTTATCAAGTTTTTGTCCAATTTATAACATGCAGTTATCTTTTTCCATTCTGAAGGCTATCTATTTGCTTTGGTTGTTGTCTCCTTAGCTGTACAGAAGCTCCTCAGTTTAATTAAGTCCCATTTGTTTTTGTTGTTGTTGCAATTTCCATGGAAGTCTTCTCTAAAAAATCTTTCCCAGTCCAATATCTTCAAGAGTTTTCCCCACACTTCCTTTGATTTTTTTTTTATTGTTTCATGCCTTAGATTCAAATCTTTTATCCATCTTCAATCAATTTTTGGAAGTGGTGAGAGGTGCAGGTCCAGTTTTAGTCTTCTACATGTGGTTATCCAGTTTTCTTTTTGTCTTTATTTACTAGTTAAAAAGGGTACTATTGGTGATGAGATAGCCACTAGGAGAAAGTGACCCTTCAAGCATCAGTGCAGAAGAGGTTCACTGATATCCAAGGAATATTATTTTGGGAATATTATTATTAGGAATATTATAATATTATTATCTCACCTTTGCAACAGAATAAAAGATTAGAAACATGGAAAGATTTGCTGACCTCAGGATACAGGCAATTTGTTATTTGTTTCCACTTGGCACTGACAGAAGGGAATTTTGATTAAAGCTTAATTTTCTTTATCATTTGGAAAGTTCAAGCACTGGAATATACCTTTTGAAGAAGGTTTTGAAAATTGGGTTTTTTGTTTTGTGCTAAAGAGAAGCACTAATCCATTTCTCTAAATAAATTTCCATCTACTCAGGTCTTTCTCCTTGCTGCAAGGTCGTAGATTTTAAATAATATAGATTTGAATTTAATTCTGGTCTGCACAATCACGTCTTCTTTACCTGTAAACTATAGGAGGATGATAGGGAGGATTAAATGAGAAAAGTCGCAGAAGGAGGATAGCACAGGGCCCAGCATACTTGATAAATTACAGCTACTAGTTTTGTGAAGTTTTGGTGGATGCGTCTGATGGTGGGAAGCGTGCGAAGGCAAGCATAGAAAGAGCTTCCTGCCTATAATGTCATATTCAGTCAACATTAATTCTGCAAATGTTCATAAAGTGTTCACTGTGTGTCCAACTTGGGGTTAGACACCAGGTGTAAGGGAATAAACAAATAGGTATGGCTCCTGTGCTTACCGTGCTTAGAGACTAGCCAGAGGTGAATATTAAACTGAGGTCATAAACATAAATATAGAAGTGCAAATAGGGATAAGCTGACTCAAGGAAAATTCACAGTTCCATGGAAGAATATAAAGAGGGATGAAATTTAACTGAAGGGTGAAGCATGGCCTTTCCGAGGATGCACTGCTGAGATGTGAAGACTTAGAATGAGATGACAGGAAATTAAGCAGGTGGGGAGCCCTCCAAGCAAAGACATGGCAGGTGCAAAGATCCTTTAGCAGGGAAGAAATATGTGCCCTTGAGAAACTAAGGGAGACCATTGCAGGGAGAAAAGTGGTATGACACGAAGATGGAGAAATAGACGGGGCCAGATCCACCTTGTTAAAGACTGGTGGTTTTTTTTCCCTAAATGTTATCAGAGTTGTTTTGAATAGATGAGTGATATAATCTAGTGTACCTATTTTAAGAAACAGTTAGACAGCTTTGTGGATAATGGAGTAGAGAGTTGAAGAGCAGAAGAGGATGACTGAGCAGTTAAAAGCTACTTTTTATTCCAGGGAGGATGGAATATGACTTCATGACAATAAAGGAGATGAATAAATATTTTATATACATACATATCTATGGTAGATACTACTTGATGTATCCTCCTGTTTTGAAATCAATAAAACATAAGTTAGAAAAAGTTAATACAACTTTCTCAAGGTCACACAAGTAGAGAACAGTGTTGCTGGAGCCTTTATATCTGGCTTGATTCTTAAGTCCTTAACCTTAAGCATTAATCTATTCTGTGTTTGCCAGCTGTTCTAGAAAGTGAGTCTAGATTCTCCCCTTCTGCCCTGGCACCAGTGATCCTGTTCAGCTTCCAAATGCTTGGGTTTTGGAGTAACTGAAGAGATGGCAAATATGCCAGGAGCAGCTTCTGAGATAACCGCAGCCAGTTTCAAATCTGCTCCAATATCACTGTCACCAGGAGGCTTCCTGTGGAGTGCTCTAAGGTTTCAGAAAAGAGGCCTTTATGGAAAGAGAGAGGAATTACTGAAGCTTTAACCTCATACATTAAGATAAGTGGAATGGTAATTGCTTTATATTGTGTGGTACTGCAGATAATTAAACAAGGGAATCAGAATAAGTGTTTTGAAATGAATGTGGAAGGTCATCCAGCAGAAGTGTTTTGATCAGGTGGTGAATAGGATTCAGAAGAGATTATTAAGAGAATTTGCTTGCCAGGTGGCAGGGGGAAGGAGAACTAGACCGATTACAAAGCATCATGGTCTCAACCATAAGTGCAGAGAAGAAACAGAAAACACGTTAGATATTAGAGAGGGGAAAGTATACGACTAACTGATACCACTCGTGAAAGAATACTATATGCAATTAAATGCCTCAATTATCTCATTTAATTCACTTTCTCTATAATTCCTGTTTACTAAGGCTCAGAGTTATTCAGACATTTACTTTGGATCACACAGCTAGTAAGTGATATTAAGCCTGTCTGTCTCTTGAGAGGAGGGCATGTGTTTTCAATAAATCCTGCCGATAGTTCTTGCCTCTAATCCTAAACAAGAAGGGACTCATAAAAAAAGACTATACAGAAGAGAGGAAAATAAGTTACCTAAATAGTCTTTGGAATGACGTTTCTTTAGAAGACAACTGCTCTGGCTGAAAGAATTAAGTGAAGGCTGCAAAGCTTGACAAACAACACAGGCAGATGCTCAAAGGCTGCATCTCTGGTGACAGAATGAGGTTTCTTGGGAGTTACTGCAGATACCAGACAAATGATGGTACAGTTTGAACCACGCGTGGAGAATAATAATGGCGATGAGATTTCTGTTCTGGCTGTCCTCTGCTTTAGTTTAACACACTGTGCAAGAGGCAGGAAGTGGTGAGGGAGAGGATTTATACTAGCGCTTTGGAATATTAAAATGTACGAGATGCCAGCAGTCAGAATGTAAGCGATTGCTATTTGGTCAAGGGAGCTTATTTCTAGTGAGAGGAAGTATCAGAAACAGAAGGGACTTCTGGATCCCAGGGCTGTTCAAGGGAGGAAGAGAGTGAGCCCCTGAGAAGGGCTGTGGGTTGCATCCGTCCCAGAGAGTGGCCATTTATCAAGCACGGTCTATGCCAGGTACTGTTCTAAGTGCTTCCCATGATTTAACTCCACGTCATTAAATTCCCATAAAATCCCATTTTACAGATAAGAAAACAGAGGCAGAAAAATGTTTAGAAATTACTCCAAGGTCATACCACTGGTAAGTGTTAAAGTGGGAATTGGAGCCTAGCAGACTCCACACACACAACCTGTTTGTGTAACCATTGCTCTACCCTGGTCTAGTGGAAGTCCCACATTTGTTTTCCTATTTTTCAGAATGAGTGTGCAGAACATTTTATTTTAAAGACCCTCTCCACTTTATCTACTTTAAAAATTTCTTTTTAGCAGCATTGAAAAAAATGACTTCCAAGAAGCGTCTTTCCCCCAGAGCCTTCTATAAACATCTTTCTCTTTTATTAATTTACGTGTAAAACGAAACCCTAGGTAGAAACTTAGGGATCAAAGAACTTTTTGTAGAACTGAATATACAAAAATAAATATTAAACTCTTTGATTAGAGTAGTTGGAAACTGCCATTTAAATATATCTGATACTGTAAAGGTTATCTTGTCCTTTAGAACTTTCCCTCTGTGACAGGGTACACTGGGGTTTGGGTTGGAAGTGTTTGAATGGACCAAGACTCAAAGGGGAGTCTCTTCCCTGGAAGTTGTGGCCCAAAGGTTCCGAGGGAGCTTCACCCCACTAAGGCAAGGAAGGAAGGCCTAATACAGGCCACCTGATTGGAGATGAGAAACTCAGGTGGAAAGTGAGGGTCCAGTGTCATGATGATTAGCCAGAGGCACCGTCAATATAGGGAGGGATTGTATGGACCTGTACGCTGTGTGTGGTGGCTGATGCTGTGAGTTTTCTGGGAGAGCTGACTAATGGGCAGCATTGGATCGGATTGAATGTTCAGGCTCCATTTGGAGAATATGTACAATGGAAGGAGAACTCGGAGCAGAATGACAATACGCTCTTGTCAGTCGGCTGTCATGATCAAAAAGTGACTCTTCTCACGGCACATTTTCTTGGTCTTTTCTCATCATAGTCACTCTCAATAACATCACCTGAATTTTTTTTTCTAATATGGCACTTGGCATAAGTGAAATTTCTGATTTTCTCTTCTCAGAGACATTTTAATAGCAGCTGTCAGAGCCAAGTGGGAAACATGAGCTTTTCCAGCTGTAACCAAAAATACCTTAATTACATCAAATGGGAGTCGGAAGAGGGTTGTCACTGTTTTGGTCAAGAGTAAAGGTTTTTCTCAGATACCTTAGGCTCTATCCACCTCTGCTACTTATCTGTTACGTGTCCATGGTTCGGTCTGTAGGATCTGGGCAAAGTGATCTGATTAGTAAAATGTTATAACCATTTCAAGGTCATAACATTGTTTGCAGAATTGGGTTGGAGAATTAAATGAGGCTTGTGCTTAGCAGGCACCTAAGATGTTGGCTGTTATTTTTATTGACAATATTGTTATCATCAAAAATGGCCAACCACTACAGAGTTCAAATGGAAGAGGAGAGTTTGTTTTACCTGATCCTGCCTAGGACATAGCAAGCACTCACCCCAGGGGCATGACTATTCTCACAGTTGGCATATTATTACTGTTCTGAAATGCTGGGGTGCAGCACAGCCTAAGAAGCAGCTCAGGATCTATTCAGAAAGGCTCCCTTCACCCTCATTGTGCTGAAATTCCCTCTCACTCTTACATTTATTTTATTTTCAAAAATTTTGTTCAAAAGAACCACCCAAAGCTCATAACTATATTTTAACCACAGAAAATAACTATCTTCACCTTGACACAAAGCCAGTTTCTCATTTAAAGTATTTGGTCTCTTACTGGAATAACCAATGAGAGAAAGCAGACTGTACAAATGCTTGATTTAAGAATTGGGTAGCACTATTTTTGTTTTTTGGGTTTTTTTTTTTTTTTGTAGTTTTTGGCCAAGGCTGGGTTTGAACCCGCCAACTCCAGCATATGGGGCTGGCACCCTACTCCTTTGAGCCACAGGTGCCAACCTGGGTAGCACTATTAATGCCATTTAATCTCCCTTTTTAGGGGTTCAAGGATGAACTTGGATTTCCCCAGCACCTATTAAAGTGTACTGGGTTGATGTGAATTATGGACCCTGGATTAAGAGCAGAAAATAATGAGATTATAAAACTAAGAATGCACTTGTTACACAATGAAACTAAAATAAGACAAACTACCTCAAATAGTTTTAATATTTCAAAATGGACAGTCCTATTACTGAGCATCATGAAGTGGAACTGCTTGTGTAGTTGTTGTTTTATTGCCTATGTCTATAACGTTTCTAAGGATGTTTCCATAGGGCATTGGCCATCAGTGACTTGCAGACGATGACTTGCGTGCTAGGTTTCGTTGCCCCAAGATTCGTAATTAGCTTACATGTTATTTGGTGTAAGTAGCTCTCTGTGCCCAAAGATGTCTGGAACATTGAGGCCTTTTCATGAGAGATTACTTTACTCCTTGCCACCCAATTTCTCTTGATTATACAGAATAGTGACAAGAAACTAGAAAGGAAACATTATGTTTTATAGTTTGGTAGGAAAACCAGAGGAACAGACAAGGCAACCTGCTGTTCTTCTCCCATATGGGTGGCAACAATGCAGTTGAAAGAATGAGTACTAATTAGCTAAATGGAAAGCTCTAACTGTGATTGTTGAAGAGTTTAAATTTAGGGCAATCAGAGATGCTTTTCCAATTCTCTAGAGATAGAAAAAGACAGAAAGTGAGAGCATTTCACCTGCTACATCAGGGCAATAAGACCCCTACATATCTCAGAGGGGATATTAGAGAAACTATCTAGGAAAAATACTAGGAGTGATTCCATTTGAGAATTAAGTAATTTGATTATTCACACATATTTAATTCTAAAAGGTGAGTAAAAGTATTGTTCTGAAAAAATTTTTAATTATATTTAAGCAGGCTTTAGAGGTTTATATTAGAAGGAGAGTTGTTAAATTAAAAAAAATAATAATTTTTTTGAGACGGAGTCTCACTTTGTCACCCCGGGTACAGTGCTATAGCATCACAGCTCAAAGCAACCTCAAACTCTTGGGCTCATGCTCTTCTCTTACCTCAGCCTCCCAAGTAGCTGGGACGACAGGCTGGCTGTTTTTAGAGACGGGGTCTCGCTCTGCTTAGCTGGTCTCCAACTCAGGAGCTCAGATGATCTACCCACCTCGACCTCCTGGAGTGCTGGGATTACAGCCCAAAAGTGCCCAACCCTGAAAATGGTATAGAACCTACTATACAAATATATTGTTGTGGACTGAACTGTGGAAGAACTTATTTCTACGTAGGCCAAATGGCCATATTTGAAAATCAGATGAATGGTATCCACAGTATTTTTCCTTTTTGACAAATTAGTAAACACAGATAAATAGAAAACAACCATGTGTGCTCTTAGGATCATTGCTAGAGACTGCATATTAGCATCCCTCCGAAATTCGTCTGTTGAAAGCAATCCCAAATGTGAGGGCATTCAGAGGCAGAGCCCTCTTGTCAAAGGGACCCTCAGAGATCTTCCTTGTACTTACCCCCTGTGATCACACAAGGATCACCTTCTACGAACCGGGAAGTGGCCCTCTCCCAGACTCGATCTGCTGGTGCCTTCATCTTGGACTTCTCAGCCTTCAGAACTGTGCAGAGTAGCTTTCTATTGTTCATAAGTCATCTAGTGTGTGATAGTTTAGGTACAGCAGTTCAAACAGACTGAGATAAGCATTTACCAATCTAATAATGTGTAGCCCATTCTTTTCCTGGAAACAGATAAGTAAATAGTATTCTTGATTCCCATAATGTTCTTCTCTTAAAAAAGAGAAATCAGGACATTCACATTACCTCCAGTCTCATGATTTCACGTTCATTATTTTTTGTTATCCAAAAACTACTAACAGAGAACCAGTAATCTAATTTGTAGTTTTTCTAGGTACCCTAGTTTATATTGTGGCTGTGTCAGGAGACAAACTCATTTCAAGACGATGTGCTATTGCAAACAACGCACTCATCTTTCTATTCAATTCCATTTTACCAGTGTTGGATGCAGCTTTTTGTGATCTGAGGCTCTTTCTGGTGGGCATTTAAAACACCCAGACAAAGAAAACAAAAATGAAGTAAGAGCAAGTAGATGCACATTCCCTTTATCCTGGTGGTAATTTTTTTCCCGTGAGTGTCTGCCTTGGGCTCCAATTGCAATACCCATTGAGTATAAGAGATCTGACTTTTAGAAAATGGGATTCCATCCTCTTTTCTTACCCTGCCTTCTAACAAAGTCATTTTGATAGAGACAAGACTAGGCCTACCACATATATCTAGACAACTTCTGAATTATCAGCCTTTGATATAGTTAATTCTTATAACAAAACGTGTTTCACCTTGTACATTAAGCTTCCTGATAAAGGTAGCCTGATACAACTATAAGCCTTAATGCTGATGTGTACATAGATTTCCAGCACCAAACATAGTTTGCTGATTGATATTATGATATGAGGAGATCAAAATGATAGACCTTGCCGTGATTCCAAAAAGGAATTTGACATTGAAAATCTCACTTGAAAAAACTGCAACCTATTGGCTATTGTAACAGGAATATTTTAACTACATTAATAAAGGAGGAAAATTCTTGGTTACACTTATGTATAATTATAATCTTCAACTACTAGTCTATTGATTACTTAATAATCAATACTTTGTTTTCTTCCTTCCTTAAAGAAGATATTTTGGATTCAGGTGAGCCATCATTTCTTCCCTAAATTTACTCTGACTTCAATATTGCACCAAATCTGATAATGTACAAAATTGGAACAGTGACAGTAAAATGAGACTCTTTACAATTGCATGAGTGACCTTAGGAAGTTAAAAAACGTCTGATGCTCTGCTCAGAATTTTTCCAAGAGAGCTTTTTCCTTGTAAATACATATCAATCAATACAGCCTACAGAATAACCCACTATATAGACAGCCAAAAGCTCAAGGATATAACTTAAAGAAAAAAAGTACCAGTAGATTTGTGAAACTAGACCTAAGAGGTAATCTCAGACAAAATTAGATATAATATTGTGTTATTTAATAAGTGATTTTACTAGAAGCCAAAGGAAACTTTGGCTCTGACATAAAGGCCAATATAAGCTTAAGATTAGGAAATATGAAATTGTTACCTGTGCATCTTCATTTCTCTGAAAATTTTATAAAAACACAAATCTATTTTAATGACCAGATAGGATATTTACCCCAATTTCTTCTCTATTTCATAAATGACAATGTTGTATATATTAGGCACAAAATAAATATATTTATTTTCCAAGATAAGATCCGTTAAAATATTTGCCTTTAGTTAATGCTTTAGGAATAGTTTGAAATTAATCTTTAGTGGTAGATACAAATCTCTACTATCTTTTTTCTTTTTTAATTTCAGAGTAATATATAGGTACAAATGATTAGATTACAGTGTTTGCATTTTTTTTGGTAAAAGTCCAAGTTGTAGTTGAACCCTTCACCCAGGAGGTGTGCCTAGACCCTTTCACTGCATCTGTTAGGTGAGACCTTACTGAACTACTTCCCGCCTCCTCTCCGCCCCTCACTCCATTCTAGAATTTAATTGTGTTTTTTTTCCTTGTGTGACTGCATAGTAGCTCATCTACTAGTTTCATGTTAGTATTGAATACAGTAGATGCTTGTTTTTCCATTCTTGTGATCCTATTTATTGTAATACATTGAGCATAGTTTTATCCAGACAATTACAATCTCTTCCTTGTCTTCAAAGGAGAATTCCCCTTGTATACTCAAATTTAAACCTATTAATCTACTCAGCCTTATTGTAAAATTCAATACCGACTTCCAATACAAGGTATGTTTGTTTAGAGAAAAACCAAAATGAGTTACTTTTATATATTTTTAAAAACTAGGACATGAGGCTTTATAGGGTTAAATTATTTTCTAAAAGTCTTCACAAATTTTAGGACTTGATTTCCATTATAATATTCCACGGAGACTAATTCCTTAGATTGTAAGCTTTGTGCAGGCAGAAGCTGTGCGTGTTCGACTCGATGGTTTGTACATGGTACCTAGTGCTACGTCTGCAACTCAGTTGCTATTTTCTGGCTTTGAATGTTAAATCCACAGCTACATGAACCCACCCCTGTTTCATCCTTGTGAATTAAATAGTATAAGATAAAAAATGCAGTGATTAATAACCTTTCCCAGCTCTTTGATTTCACAGAGTGATAGAATTTTATGCCTTAGAGAAAACTTCAGGATTATACATTCAGTTTCCTCATAATCAAATGTGTTGTTTCCCAAATGAAATAATTTTATTGTGGCTTTCAGGTTAATCTAGCTCTTCAAAAGTTAGTATTAGTAACAGAATTAGAGTGATTAAAATGATTTTTTTGATTAGTGAAGTGTAAATTCTAAACTACTTGCAACAAGACTGTGTTCTAGTTTCACTTCTAATTTTCTTAATATTGGTTTTAGAATTACATATCTACAGAAAAATGCAATCTATAGACAGCCAAAGCTCAAAGAAGTAATAGAAGGAAAAGTTATTACCCCTCACCCCGCCCACCCTCACCCCTTCTTGGTTTCCAATGTCCTTTTTATCTCTTTGTGCCCTTGTGTGCCCATTGCTGAGCATCCAGTCATTAGAGACTACGTGTGGTGTTTGTTCTATTCCTGGGATATGTCACTTAGGATAATGGTCTCCAGTTTCATCCAAGCTGCTACAAAAGACATGCTTTTATTACTTTTTATGACTGAGTAGTACCCTATGTACTGTGTGTGTGTGTGTGTGTGAGTGTGTGACATTGTTTTAATCTACTCATCTATAGGCACTTATGTTTTTACAATAAAAAAAGAAAATAAGCTAACATGTTTACAGATATGTGCTAAAACTAAGTAAAAAGGAAAATTGTCACATGACTATCATCATAGAAGTCAGAGTGGTGATTATCCCCTGGAGGCATGAATTTGAGTACAAGGAACAGACAGTGTTTTCTGGGATTGCAGACAATTTCTCTTCCTGATGCAGGTGCTGCTGTATTCTATTTACCTTGTAATTATATATTAATCTGATACCTCTTCATATGTACGCTGTGCTGTATTTTATAGTTAAAAAATGATTGTTCATTTTGTTGCCATGGATCATAGGAAAGGCACAGTTCAAAAGGCAATCCAGCTCCTCTGTATAGCTATAGAAGTCATTCCTAGAATATTAGCCAAAAGTATATTGTACATTTCTTTAATTCCTCTGGAATAGCTAACATAAAAAATATAGAATGTGTCAAGTCTTAGGGAGGATATGGACTAACTGGAATGCTCATAATCTATAGGGGGAAATGTAAATTGATGCCACCACCTTGATAGACTCTTCTATTAGAGCGTATCATGTACATACCTATGACCTATTATAAACCCTAGTGAGGGTTTTCCAGAGGAAAGAAGATAGATGGATGTATAGATAGATAGATAGATAGATAGATAGATAGATAGATAGATATTTCCTATAAAGTGTTGGCTCATGTGATTACTGAGGCTGAGAAATTCCCAATCTGCTATCTGTAAGGTAGAGGCCCCAGAAAACCAATGGTGTAGTTCTAGCTCAGACCTGAAAGCCTGATCCAGGAGAGCTGATGGTACAAGACTTAGTCTTAGTTTGAGGTCTGAGAATTACTTCCAATGGTGTAAGTCCATGTCTAAGTCCCAAGGTCCAAGAAGCAGGAGTACCAATGTCTGAGTGCAGAAGAAAGTGCATGTTCCAGCTCTAGCTGAGAGCAAACTCACTCTTCCTCTTCATTCTTGTTCTACTCAGGCCATGAATACACTGGAGGATGCCCATCTGCACTGCCCTGCAGGATGGGTCTTCAGTCTACCTGTTCTAATACTAACTTATTCTGTAAAACCTCACAGATGCACCTAGGAATACTTTTTACCACTTATCTAGATATCCACTAGCCCATTCAAGTTGACACATGAAATTAGGCATTATACCAAATAATTCCAGTTATATGTGTATATACAGTAGAAACATGTTCATCAAAAGAGATGTGCTAGAATGGTCATAGCAGCACTAAACTTAATTTCTCCAATTGGGAAACTGTCCATATGCTTATCAATGATGGAATGAATAAATAGCAATATCATTACACAATGGAATATTATTCAGCAATGAAAGTGAGTTATCTATAATTATACAATTACATTCCAATGGTTGGAATAAGTCTCACAAACATAACATTGAACAAATGAAAAGGATACAGAATGTTTCCATAGAGTACCTAAACGGGCAAAATTAATTTGTGCTTTTGGTAGTCAGTACACGACTATTCTCTCGCAGGTAGGAATTGGAATGGATTACACAATAGTGCTTGCAATAATTAATTTTTTGATATGGGTGCTAGTTAAAAGGATAGGTTCAGTTTTGAAAATTTGATTAATGTAAAGATACAAATCATGCCCTTTTAATCCACAGACTCTTATTAAATCAACAATAGAAGTTATCAGTATCAATATCATATCAAAGAATATATTAACGACATAGAACAATTTGTTCCTTAACATTATGCCACCACCATAACAATATGCGTCTTTAGTCACAGATAAGTGAATTAGGTAAATTGAAAAGAAACTAACAAAAAATGTGATTTTTAAAATAAGCAAAGATTAGCAATAGCTTAGGACCTCATCTTCCGCAAATGCATGACTTTCCATTTGTTTAGCAAATTTTCTCAAACATTGACAGCTGCACAGAGGATTACCTCATCTCCTTTGAGTTTGATTTCAATAATAATAAGCAATAGTCTACAACTAAACTAAAAATGATGCATTTTTATGGGCTTAGAGATAAAAGTTACCAAATCATTGTGTATCAATTCTAAGGTCAAAGATGTGAGAATCTCTGGTCAATGAGTATCTAATGCGTTTTAATTATTATCAATATAATATTTTCCTCTCCTGGGTTTCTGAATTCTGTTTGCAAACCTGTGCTCTTGGAGCAGAGTTTTGATTTCCTTTGACAAGTGTGTGTGGTAATACTTGCTTTGCATCTCCCTTTCTGGACAATACCTGTGGGTCCATCAAGATTAAGATGGCAGCTAGAAGAAGTAAAGCAGGGAAAACGAAGAACCAGATTCATCAGAGAAACTCCTTTAAGGTTGCTGAGATACTCTGGCCACTGGAACTAAGGGAGAGAGTTGGTATTGCCAGTCAGAGGGGAAACCAGGCCTTGCGAATGAGCACAGCCATGGGAATAATGAGAGGGCTGGGTGGAGAGATTATGGAATTTCCTTTGTTTATTTGTCTCTGTCCTGGCATCTACTGTGGATCTCTGCCATGGATCTCTGGCTCTATTTTCTCTGCTTTCTACTACAGCAGCATAGACTACTGATCACCTTCTCTGTGCCAGGGGCAAGATTAATTTTCACGTGTAAACTCATTGGATCCTCACAACAGTCTTATACATCATTATTTATATTTCACTGATGAGGAAACTTAGGCCTAGGGAGGTCAATTAAAAATTCTGAAGGTCAAAGAGCCAGTGTGTGTTTGAGCCAGATCAGTGACATGTGGAGTCTGCCTCCTCCACTAAAGTCTACTGGCTGGGGAAGAGCTTCCAGTTTGCCAGCCTGGAGCACCTACCAGATTGCTGTGCTAGCAGCAGGGACAACTCATATATGAGATTCCACATTCTGTGAAGGGGACTTAGACTGATTGCGTGGATGACAATAGATCTAAAAACCTATTTACCAGCGGAAATACCTGATCCGTCTGTGGGAACTGGGACAACGAGAGGAAAGGATGCCCTTCTTCTACTTCTTGTATCCGGTAGGAACTTACAAGACGAAGGAAGCGACATTATTACTGGAGGTTGAGAGTAGGAAGGAAGTAAAAATAAGCAGGAAAAAATAGAGAAACAAAAGCCTGAATTTGGTGTTCTTTCTACATCACTGGCAGCCCCCATGATTCTATCACACAGATCCTACCGAGATGGGTCTGACTGACAGATAAGAGGTCAGAAAAAGAATCATTTTCACCATCCCCAAAAGGCAATTCGAAGTCTCTGCCTTTGGGATATGCTTCTGGACTCCTTGATTAAATCCATTACATAAATTGCTTCAAGAAAAGGAGGTACTCAATCAATAAAATGGCTTGGCACTGCTCTCTTTCCATTAAGGAAGGGGTGTGGGGAACGCTGTCCAAGTACTGATAGTAACATGCAGGTGTCAGGGAAAAGGTAAATATGCAGGCGGTGTCACTGGGAGTGTCCTACCAACCTGAAAATGACATAGGCCATCTCTTGTACCCTACCACACATCCTCTTTGCGTACTTTTTCTCTAGGCACTGAAATGAATTCTAGCAATGAATTTTTACAGGTGTAAGCTGACAGCACTATATTTCTCTCATTTTTGACCTGGGGATTCTTGGATTTGGTAGCATGGGATGTATTAACACCTCAGGTGGCCCATGTTGACTAATGGTAGAAATCTAGCCCTTTATCCCCCCAGGGTAGATATTCTGAGATGTAGTCTTTACGACACCTCAGAAGGTCTTGTCTGGTGAGCTTCAGTTGTCTACTACAGAGGTCAGTGAGGCGTATTACCCGTGAGTTGGCTCCTTCTCCACCTCTGTTCCACTCTCTCTAGCATTTCCTTCCAGTTCTCTGATCTCACTTCCTCAGTAAGACATCTGCACAAAACCCCTGTCTCACTTTCTACTTTCAAAGAAGGTGGAATGAGGGAATATATCTCAGGCTAACACCAAAGTAAAAGTAGAGAAAGAAGAAAGGGTGTGAATAAGGAAATAAAAGAGGTTGTCAAGAGACAGAATTACAACATATTTAGTTTAAATATCTAATTGCCTTTTATTTGCCGTTTTAGAATCTGGTAACACCTCATTCTATAACTAGAATGAGTTCTGCTGGGCATGACCGAAAGCTTGGTTTTTAGAAGATAGAAACAGGAAAAAATACACACAAAAAAGTGGATTGGTGAAGATCAGGTCACATAGGCCCCTTTTCTTATCAGAGTTGAATCTCAACTTTCTCATTATGTTGACTCTGGTAAACAGAACTCTTTCTGATTGGCTGTTGTTCATCTCCTATTTTCAGGGAAAAAAGTGGTCTGTTTGGAGATTTACCTGCTTTCTTAAAGTTTCAGTTTGATTATGTGGCATTTAGCTTTAGTGATTCCATTTTGGTTTGGTCTGGTCTTCTGGTGCAGGAGGCTAGTCCAAAACAATGATGACTTCTCTTTAATTCTGTTTAATAGTGTGTACGTATTTTACTTAACCTACCTTAAATAGTATCCAAAAAATGGTTTGAGACAGTTTATGATAATAAAATTCTTATAATAAAACCCCAAACATTAACACAATCAAATGGCAAAACTGCATTGTAAATGAGAAGACATTTACATCGAGTTCCAAATATGCAAGAATTGTAGCAACTGAATGAAACTCTATGTGTGGGTTTCCTAGCAGTCAAGGCAAACATGGAAACATGTACCCTCAGTGTTCATTAGCTGAAAGTGAACTTACTAATCAGTAGAAGCAAGTTCTTTCTGGATGTCTGGATATTACTCCATAATAAATTGTATCAACATGTTTTTTTATAAATAGGACATGGATAATGTAATAAGTAGTGTTCTTAATAGCAGAGTTAGAAAACTTACAGAGGCCCTCATGGGTGCTTCATGAATTAGCTCTTCATTGATTCCAAAGCTATACTATGTAAAATTCTAGAATTTTTCTAATCTTCATTCTATGAGTAGGGGCAGAAGAAGAAAGCCCCAACTTTCAACCACATCCATTAAGGAATTAGCTTCAACAATAGGCTTCAGGGGCAGGAAAAATTCTGAGGCCTGTTCCTTTCAGTACAAAAAAAAATCCTGGGTGTGGGGTTGGGTGGCAGAAAATGGGTGGAAGGGGCTAGAAGATCTGGGTTGTTTAAAATGCACAAAAATACATTTAAAGTCAAGCAGATTGGAGGATGAAAGAAATGACCATTGCTTAAAAATCAGAGATCAATTATAGTAAAATTAGACTATGATTTCAATAATAAATTAGGAGCAGGATTGAATCCTGATAAACTTGGAGTCAGATAAGATAGCTCCATCTTGCATTCTCAGATAATTAAACAAATTAACATGTTAAAAAACTTTTTTAAATTATGTGAGTATGATAAATTTATTGCAAATGTCTCTGCTTTCTCCTGTTCTTGTGGCAGACACTTCTGTTGGCATTCTTTCCTCTTGATCTTGGAAGCAACTTCTGAGTTTCTCAACACAGCACTCCAGACACTGAACAGAATGAGATGGTGCAGTTGAGTTGAACACTATTGGTTGTCATTTATGTCGTTTAACTACCTGGATGAGAAAATAAGCCTGCTAAGAATGATTTTTGATTGAGAATAATAATTATTTATCTCTTCTTATTGATGCTAAATGGACCACAGCTCTCATAGCTTCTTCAGGCTAGCTTGGGTTACAAATAGAATTTGTTAACTATGTTCAATGCTAAGAATAAATAATGTGTGAAAATGGAGTCAGATTTCCACCCTGATTAAGATACTTAAGAATCACAAGAAGGGATGTTTTCTTTTGTTTATTTTTCATCTGGCTTAAAAAATATTGATATATGAGATGAGACAGATTAGAGATAAAATGATATTCTTTACCTTAATGAATCACTTTGCCAGAAAGATAATACTCACAACAATAGATCTAAATGTCTACCAAGCATTATGGTAGCTTTCATTTATTTAATAAAAAGAAGACACATGACACAACATACCTTCCAATCCTTTTGCTGTTCTTTGTTTGTTTAACAGGCCTGGGGGCCAGGACTCTAACTACTGAGCGTGGGCACCCAGACCACACATTCCATTCTGAAGAAAACTTCCACAAATTCCTTTCCCACCCAATCTCAGCCCTCCCCACCATCCCAACTACAGATTCATGCGAATCAGGCCCTTAGGGTTCTTGCCAATGCAATTGCCAAAAGAAAAACTAGATTTACAATTGTAACAAAAGTACTAACAGGATGAAACCCTTCCTATATCATTTTACCATTTTTCATCTGATAATATTGTGACACAACCTCCTCCAGGAAACAAAAGTCTCTTCTCTTATCCAGCTCCCATCCCTGATACCTGAAATATAGTGAGTTGCTATTGCTCAGAGAAGGAGCTCTGATCATGGCCATGGGTGAGATGTAGAAAGGAAAACATATATTCTATTTTATAGACTTTATTTTTATTTTTATTTTTTTAGCTATAAGACTATTTCATGTTTTTATTTTTTCATGAAATAAAAAATAGTTGGTTTAGTAAGTTTATTTTTTCATGAAATAAAAAATAGTTGGTTTAATAAGTTACATTTTTTCTAATAGTTTATTCACTTTCTCTAAGTTTTCAAAATTACTGGCAAAGAGTTTGTTGGTAGTATTATTTTATCAGCACTCAAAACTTTTTTACCCTTATTGTGCAAAATACACAACATAAAATTAACAAACTTAACCATTGTTAAGTGTATAGTTTAGTATTAAATATATTCATAATGTTGCACAAACATCACCATAGTATGGCTATTTTTTTTTTTTTTTTTTTAGTGGTAAGACAGAATCTATTCACAGAAAAGAATACAGAAAACACTAAAGCTCCTGGTAGAGGGAGAGAACTCCAGTGGGGAAAGAGAAGCTCTCTCCGTTTCTCTCCCGGTCTTTCCCCATCTCCTCCGTTAGACCTTTAGTCTCAGGGTATACATAGGTGCATGGGTTCCCTGGCCAGGAAACGAATGAATACAGTCCCTTCCGCCAGGGGCAAGGAGAATGAATGTATCAATGAATGGATACAGTCCATTCATGGAATTGAGGCCTAGGAAATTCATAAGAAATTGACCTAGGCATAGGAGATGGGGGTTCCACATTTAGTCTTAAGTGTGAAGTGAAGGAGACACCAAGGCACAGGTGTCTCCTCGGCAGTTGTCCAGCCTTTTTGGCAATTGGAGCCTCCGGTGGAGGTTGGAGGTCCCCCTCCCTGCCTGTCATCCAGCCTGCTGGCTCTTCAGCTGGCTGCCACACCACCGACACTGCCAAGGAGGAGGCGGAAGGTCTGCCAGC
>CAUYON010154378.1:0-96526 GCA_963573935.1 Arctocebus calabarensis
TGGTGGGATCACACTTACGGTGCATCTTACAAGGGTACAAGTGAAAATTACTAAATGTAGAATATAAATGTCTTCATATAGTGATTAAAAGGCCATGAAGGCTATGTTAAATAGTTCAACGAAAATATTTATTGTATATAAAGTCAGCACACTGTGCCCCATGATTGTACCAATGTACACAATTCTGATTTAATAAAAATTAAAAAAAAAAAGAATTTGAAGAGTGTATAAACATCATGGGGTCAAAGGGTTGTTTAGGACTGTCCGAGAGGACCTAAGTGTTAGCAATAAGATGGAAGCAAGTAAAAGAAAACATGCTGGAGAAAGTCTGTCTTAATAGGTAATTATTCAGAAATTACAGAGTCAGAAAAGCTTCACTTGCAACTACAAGGACAAAGCCCCATGCCACACAGTGGCCCATGGAGAACAGGCTGAACATTCTGTCTAGAAATCCTAACCCACCAGGGCAAGTCATGGGTGAAGGCTAGGGTTTGTGATTTCTAGCTCTTGAAATCAGGCCAAGAACTAGAAATCACAAACCCTAGCCTTCACCCATGACTTATGTCAAACTCAGGGACTCAGGTCACTTCGATTTTTCCATCTCTGTTAGTTAAAGTGAGTTAATCATGAAATATACAACTATAATTTGAAGGTTCCAATCTTAAAATATTTTAAATAATGATTACCTTAACAAGATCACTACGTTATTCATTTTTCCATCCTCAATGTCTATAGAAAGCTAGTTATATCACTCCAACACTTTTTCAAGCAATGTATTTGATTTTTAATTCATGAATAAACTGATATATATTAGTATATTTAAGTATGCAAGGTGCATGTGTGTGTATTTGAGCAAAATAAAATCTGTTTAACATAAAATACCACTTGCTGAAAATGAACAAAGTCTATATTTATAATTATTCCTCATCTTTTTTCCCCTGTAATAAAACTGAGATATATTTGTAATTATTATGAATTGTTTCTGACAATGACTATGCCTTTAAAACATCACAATATACTATATCTCTTTTCCACCAACAAGTTTGGATTTTTAATACCTAATATTAAAAAACAATCTGAAATGCTGTTGCTACATTTAACATGTCATTGAATGAATGAAAGTTAAACACAAACTTTAAACCTACTAATACAGTTATACATAGGTTCCTCCACAGGCATGAACAAGAGGTTAAATTATTTTAAAGTCAAACATTGTCTTACTATTCCAGAAGACTGAACACTAGCTGAATTCACTCTTGTCTTTTCAAATGAAAGCATTTTCCCATAAAAACACTCAATCTTAAAAATTAAATCCTTGTCATGTATATCTGTAAGTTATCATTTATAATTTTCCTCATATTTTGTATAACTACAAAAATCACTCAGATGATGCAAAGGACACCCTAACTACCCATCTCTTATTCATTTGACAAGGATGGTAATACTATATGGAAAACCTTTGTTTCAATGTCGCCACCTCCTCATCTTGACTAATGGAGAGTTGGTTTTGTTAAAACGCAAGGGTGATGGCGTATGCTCCAGTGAACTTCCCTTCCTCTCAGCACCAGAGACAAAACCCGCAGCTCTGCTCTGTTCAGGCAGCCATCTGGACAGCTTTCCCTCAAAGCCCAGCCCACACCACACTGCAGGCAAGATCCGAGGGCTGGAGAGCTCTGTGGGGCTATTCATGACATACCAATTTCACATTTTCTGCTTGTACACTTGCAACAATAAATGCTAATGAGGACTATGAATGACAATTTTAAAGACAATAAAAAGGTCTTCAAATCCCTTGCATATGGAGACACTGTTTTCAAAACTTCACCTTCTGTTACAGAGCTGTTAAAGACTAAAGGGGAAAAAAAAGAATAACCTAAGGAAAACAATAAGATGATCAAAGCACAACTGAATCCTTAAGACTTCCAGAGAAAGCAATCTGTGCAAGACCAGCAAACAACACATCTTCCCACCCCTATGAACAGCCCTATTTATTAATGCATGAGGTACCTTTAATCTCTGCTACCTTTCACTTCTGTAGACATGCAGCTTAATGAAAATGATTTTTGCAAAACATTGATTTTTTTTTTTTTTTTGAATCCTGGGAATTCTAAGGACAGCATTTGACCAAAAACAATTACCATTATCATCATACTTCAGCATATTTAACATTCCCAATATCTTTAAACAAATGCAAAATGGTTCTCCTCTGATAACATCTATGTTTTAAAATAGTGGTTCTGGGGGGTGAAATTATATATGATGTTTATTCTCTTTTGTGTGTGTGTGTGTATCTTCCAAATCTTCTAAAATGAACATATATTACATTTTGAACCAAGAAAACAATAAATACTACTTTAAGTGCAATGACACAACTAAACAAAGGACAGTAAAATGTTTTGAGCTAGATAGAAATGATGCTATTTTATACAGCAACAAAAATAAAAGATTCGTGTTTCCAGAGTTTAGAAAATTGGTTAGAGTATTCTTTCCATTAACAAGGATTAAAACACTTTCAACAAAATCCACCAGGTGGAGCAAATACACAGCAATAAAAAAAAGAAACACACACACACGCGCGCACACACACACTCACACACACAAACAGCATTTCTCTCCATCATAGCCTTCTTTCACAGAACTTTGTTCTCTAACAAACTCTCCACTTACATCTCTTCACATTGCAAATTATCAAAATCTATGCACACAAAATAATTTGTCACATTTATAAACAATTTAAACTTACTCAAAAAATGACTGTTAGCTGTCAGGAAGTCTATCATAAATTTTCATTAACAAATTGCTTTATTTCTCTGAATAATACTCAGCACAGCATATTTGTGTTTAAACAAATGTAAATTTTTAAATTGATATTTTTCAATGATCAGGCAAAACAGAATGTAATGCTGTATATTCTGAAATGCACTGTAAAGTGTTTAGAGCCTATAAATCTCAGTTTAATTCTCTTCCTTTGCATGGAAATTTCAATTTTTACCTCAACTTATTAAAATTATGCTTAATTTTATATACCAACATGTTACTAAAATTTGGGGATACTATGCCTTTTTTACTAACTATATCAAAATGTCCTTTTTAAAATTACTGTTGGGAAACTGACACAAGTCCACAATTACTAAAATAATGTGTCCCCCCCTTTCTTCCCTCCCAGTCTCTTTCATAGACTTTTTTTCCTTACATTTCACCCCACAATTATTGAGTACACTCAGCACAAGGTGCCAAACCAATTTTTTCTTGTTCACATTCTGCTCTTTAATTCCTGACACCACCTGTAAGCCACTACTCTCCCCATCCACTTTTCAAAGTCTTCCAAGTTTTTCTTACATTATACACTCTCTGTTGCCAAAGCTTAATGCTGCAAATGGTGCTAATGTTACCTGCATTGAAGAAAGCTCCAGTTGGACAGAACCACCAAAAAACTGGAGCTTGAAAAAAGGGAACCAAGAGTCTGTCAGTGCAGGGGAACACTAGTTGTAAAGTTGACTGCAGCTTAAAATGTATTTATATGTTTCCTTTTTTCATATTTGTACTGATGTTGAAAAGAGAAATGCGCTGAAAGAAATGCAGCAGGCTGATACATAAATAAAAATGCGCATGCCTGACAATACACATAACACTTATGGCAGAGCTACTTACACTTGTGCATAATAGATCAGGAGGATGCCAAGTCCATCATGAGGCAAGGCGCACCAGGCTAATCCAATTATTTAAATGATTATATGCTTTTTACTGGAGTGCTATACAAATATATAAAATATTGACATTACTTCCATTAAGTGTAATACGAAAAAGAAGTTTTTAGAATAATTCCTACCAAACTCTTTCCTGTAAAGCCCCGTCTCTTTATTCTTGAAAAGGACCAAATCAATTCCCTGGAGTTACGCTCATGCACTGGGCAAAGTTATATACTGTGCTCTTTACATGTCCATAATTCCCTATTACCATTAATGCAAGGCACACACGTGCATCTAAAGGGTAAATGCCCTTCAGTCTGCATGACAGACTCCTAATGAAATAGTTGGAAAAAACAAGTCAATGCACATGTAGTCACACAGTCCCCTTCCTCTGCAGGAAACGCCACTACCACCTCTGCTCCCCCACCAATAGCAAAGACATGTCCTCGGCCCAAAGCATGGGTAAAGAGTCTACTGTGTTTCCTCTTGGTAAGATAAGACCTTGTTATGTTCCGGGGATCTCATGGATGGTTCCATCTCCAAGCATTTCTCAGGATTTTTGTCCCATGTTAACACTAAGCTGATCACACCTTGCTGACCAAATATCATTTATCACCATCTCCAGTTTCATCAAAGGGTGTAAAAAAAAATGCCCTTCCCATAGCAAATGTAAAAGACAATATTCCGATTACAAGGAAAGGAAAAAAAAATCCAACCTTAAAGGTTCTATCACCTTTAACAATGGACTATGCTATTTTCATGGACAGATTAAGATTCCAAAACTGCCTCACAAAAACCTCTGAAAGACTAGTTCCATACTGACTTACTAGTGAGTTTGACTCAGAAACAGCAACACACCTAGGACACTGTATAAAGGAACTAAGAAAGTAAGAACCAATAAATGAAGGCCAGTCCTCCATTTGTTAATGTATGTGGCTGTTGCAAGAGACTGCTTCACATCAAGGCCAGAAATGTATATTGAAAGAGCCAAATTTTTATATATATATTTTTAAATCAAGCATATCTGTCATTCTAGTCCAGGAGAGAGCAGGGGACACAGCATTGGCAGGAACCTCACATTCCTGACCAAACCCTCTTCCACACAATGCCTTCTGAAAGAAAGGAACCCAGGGCTTGAGCCAGTCTGACGCTGGCAGACAGACAGGACTGGCCTTGCAGGATGTCAGAGCGCCAGGCGGCTGCGAGAGATACTGGGCTTTCACACACTCCCAGTCCGACTGTTTTGCTCTTCAGGTAATTAAACAAGGAAGCAGGGCTGCTGGGTAGGTGCCTGACCCCGAAGCTGCGGCTCCATGGTTCTCCATATCAACTTCCGCAAGGACTGCCCGGAGCATCAACACAGCATTCTCCTCTCACTCTCTCTCATTTCCTTCCCCACCTCTTCCTACAGCTGACCCAGAAACAAATCCTGCTTACAAAAACATCCACACAAAGGTCGGAATTTATTTGAAATAAAAATCTCTGTGCTTTTCCTGGCTATACTCCTCCACATTTTATAAAGCAAAAAAACCACCTCAATGGCAAGACCTTCATAAATATTCATGTATAACAAATCCATGTAAAACACTGGTATCTCAATCAAGATGAGTTGGTCAAATAATTTTTTCACATGTGCTTGACCAAAGTATGTGTCTTTAAAGTCAAAAAAGCTTCCCGAGAAATGATTTCAATAGTCCAGTTTACAAATTAAGTATTTGTTACCTTGTACAATTAATGCTGTTATTTTACATTTTGATAACAGTCATTGTAGTCAACTAGCTAAGATCTATGTTCTGGTTTACTACATTACATCAAAAATATTATTGAAACAAAACTCTAAAATATGTGTACTTGTGTACAAAGTCACTATTAAAACTCAGGGATATAAAAAATATCGTTTAAAAGATAAAAAGGTGGTACATTTATACATATATAAATATTAAGCAATGATTAGAATCATATAAATAATACATTCCTCCTTCATCTGAAAATCCATAGAGTAAAATAATGGCTGAAAGAGACAGAGACCAAAAGAGAGAATATAAAATCATGCCTGCCTGTCTGTGTTCAACACAAAGAACATTAAATGAAAACAATTGGCATGCTGCCAAATTCCTATAGAGGCAGAGATTCAAATAAATTGATTTCACGCATCACACTGACCTGGGATCAGTGTGCAGTACTACAATAAGCTCAAAGCTCCATGTGGGGTAAAGCCCATTAATGCTATCAGACCCCTCAAACATGCCCAAGAAAAACCAAAAATAAAAGCAGACACTCTAAAAATAGCAATTTCACTTAAGAAAATAACTCTTCCTCTTTTCCTACCAAAAGTACATTTAAAGGTACACAGCATCATCTATGTTAACGCTTTAAAAATAATCCTTTCTCAAAATACAAATGTGGATTTCTGGAACAATATGTAAAAACTGATATGACCTAAATATCATACCCCATGATATGCATAACTGTAAGCACACACCACTTTGCAACAGAAGTTTCTTGTCTGTTTTCCTTCCATGCTATTTTCTCTTGCATCTTTTAGAAAACCAGTGGATCTTTTCTTTTAATATGACAAATATTGGACCCTTCTTACAATTTTCCTTAATGGCTTATAAGAGCAAGTTCCTCAAGCCAGATATCACTCCTAGTACCAAATCCATCTGGGCCTCACAGTAACACACATTTCAGGCGAACGGCTGAAAGAGCAAAGAGCATTCTAGAGGACCAAGCACCGTGTGTATTTTGGGCATGCTTTAAAACACCAGGGGACAAATGTACCAGTGTTCTGCTTTTACCAGCTTCCACCCAAGCTGGTGGCATGCCCCCGCCCTCTCATTTTCCCCCCACTAGTCACCAAACTAAACAGAGGCAGTCCTATCTCGGAGACCACACCTCCCCTCCTGCCACCTCCTTCAAATCTGCCAACCAGACCAGACTCTTTAGCGCCACCTCTGGCCATTCACACTCACAGAGCCAAATGTTCAGCTTCTGATAGTCCTTAGCTTTTTTTGCTTCTAAATTACAACTCCAAAATTCAAGAACACAATGGAGTTGAGTTATTTGGAAATTTAAAGTATGTGATTTCTGTTCCTCTCAACTTAAATCTTTTATTTCTATACACATATTATTATTACAAAGGAAGAAGAAACCAGGAGTAAATTTTTAAGGCCACATAGAAAATAAAGAAATCTCAGCAGTTACAACAGGCCAACACAAATGTGTATTCTCTTAAGTATATATATACATACATACACATCACATATGCCCGGAAAGAAAGGGAGAAAAAAAGAAAAAAAAAGAAATCTAACACAGTGCTTCTGATACACGATGCTAGGGATTCAGTATTTGCATATTATAACAAATACAAATAAATGAATTAAGTTATATTAAGATGTGATATCTTTGCCATGCATTTTGGCTCTTCCAAGTAGCCATAGTTCATTGCCGGTGGGTCACAGATCTATTCCATATGACAAGAAAAGAATATGATTACAATGGGATGGGTGTGGATAAAGATAATAACTATATGTATTCTTTTTTTTCATTATTTTTTTTTTTGAGACAGAGCCTCAAGCTGTCGCCCTGGATAGAGAGCTGTGGCATCACAGATCACAGCAACCTCCAATTCCTGGGCTCAAGCGAGTCTCCTGCCTCTGCCTCCCAAGTAGCTGGGACCCGCCACAATGCCCTGCCATTGTTTGGTTGCAGCCGTCGTTGTTTGGTGGGCCGGAGCCGGATTCAAACCCGCCAGCTCAGGTGTACGTGGCTGGCGCCTTAACCTGCTGAGCCACAGGCACTGAGCCACTATATGTATTCTTTACACTCAAGTTTTAAAATCCAATATCCTTTCCAATTTTTAATCTGCACATTACATATTTTTTATCATATTAATACCAACCCCTGCAGAGATAAATTAGGAAGGAGGCAAAGAAGTACATAGAGTTTGGAAAGAGATACTTTATCTGACATAAGATGATGAGAAAACAATTCTGAAGCAGAGTTGGTGGTTGTGGTGATTTTTATTAGTCTGTTTCCTTTAAGATAAGATATTGCTAGCATTCTTTTTTTCTATGTAAGCCTTTAGAAATCTAATCAACCTAGATTTGCGTTCTTAAAGCAAACAAATTTTAGTCATTGTACGTAAAGTGAAAAGATAGGAGCAGAAATGGGAGATGTCTCAATTGCTTAATGCACCTGAACTCCTTCCTTGCCTTCTCTTATATATTAATGTCTCTCACCAACTACAGTAGAAGATCTTTGTAACCTGAAGAGGAGGAATGAAAGGAAGCAATATACAGACACAGAATCCAAATCATGATTAAGGCTTCCCCAAAGTTATATACTACTCTACAGGGAATTATTTCATTTCATTTTCTCTGGTCTTAAAAAAAAAAAAAAAAAAAGGGAAAGAAAATTCTCATTTGCCAACACCTTCCTGGGAACTTTAAAAACAACCCAATAAGTATTTGTGGGAATAACCACAGTTGTGATTGTAGGGTGGATGCCAGCAGGGATGTTTCCAGAACAATGGGCAGAGAGGGTAAATATTTTGCTACCCCCCCTTGCTATATAGTCAAGCAGTCAGTCACAGAACTTCAAATCCCAATCACCAGAGTGCCAACCAGAATCACACAACATTTGTGTTGATTGGCAACTTTTTCCTAGCAGTTTATCCTTATTCTTTGGTGCTTCTGTACAAGTCCACTATCTGCTAAACCTGAAACAGGAGACATCGGCTCTCTGAACCCATAATTCAGAGCTTCCTTGAATTTTAAAATGTTGCAGACTTTAAGCAGTCACTTGCCAAATGGCAATGCTTCATTTATATTTGCTATTTTCCTGAAGTTAGATATCACTTTTCTTAAATGTGTCTATGGATATGAATTCTATTTAGAAAGTGATATTTGCCTAATTTTTTTTTAAATCAAAATCAACCGGAAGAAATAATAAATTGAAAAACACATTTTTGCCTGTTTAGTCAACAAACTGTTTTAGAATACACCATCTCCTTGCTACAATAAACACAGAAATCATGGCATAGCTTTTACTCTTTAACTCCAAGTATTGCTCAGCTTATAACAGATGTATCATGAAACATGGCAAGGAGCACTGCAACAAGAAAAGGGTGAAATAAATTTGTATTTGATCATTTGATATCTTCAGACCCAAAGCTATCAAGTAGGGTTCCCACTGCCAATCTCCACACCCAAAGATTGCAAAGACAAATGTTTAAAACATACAATACAAACTTTTTATCAACAAGCACTAGAATAAGGGGGAAAAAAGAAAATCTTCACAATTATTATTGGAAAGATAATGATTTTCGGGTATGTAAGTAAATTGCAAAATCAAAACATTTGTCTGTTCCTTACCTTGACAATATTCAAAGCTCCCTTTTTTCCGGCAGTCACCTATTACTAAACTCAGTGCTCTCCAAGTGTTTCTTTTGACAGATATCATTCTCCGCCAATCGCTCTGCTAACTTCCTCTCTCCTTTTCTGACTGGGACAGAGATTATGCTCACCAGCCCAGAGATCAATCTTTTCTATTGACAACAACAAAGGGAAAAAAAATGCATATATCACAACCAGGCTGAGGTATCATACCCACCTACTTACATAATACAGGCCAGTTTTGTTTTGTTTTATAAAACAGACACAAACTCTTCTAAATTTTAGAAGAATCCAAGACAATCCCCATTGTCTACTTTCCTAAAATAAGATGCTCTGAAAGGCTCTTCATTTTTTCAGTAATCTGACTCAAAGCTGGACACATTCTGAACCTAAAAATTCTTTTTTTGTTCAACAGTTTTAAAGTAAACGTATACCAATACCTTAAAAGAATGTGTTAGATTTCACCTGTTTCAGAAAAGTTAAATACTCTTTTAGATATAATGGTTTCTTTAGAAAACACTTTAGACATCACGTTTTTATTTTATGAAATTTCACATGCAAGTTAATTCTGTTCCAAAACAACTGGTATCTACATTGTTCCACTATCATGAAATTTCAATATAGCCATCATTAGCCAACATAGTTTAAAACAACTAATGATACTAAAGAATAATCTTTATGTAATTAAGTAGTTTTAAAATACCAGTAAAAATAATTATTGGTGAATTAGTTTACAAAAATAATAACTTCTACTTTCTTTTCTTTTTTCTAAAGTAATCTAAATTTTCTCATTTTTCCCCTGTTAGATTTGGCAGGTTTAGAATTTGCTCATTCATCCATTCACAAATACTTATTGAATGTCTACTACTTACCTATTACTATTAATATGACTACTACTACCACCACCTCTATGAATAGAAAAAGCATCACTATTTGATTCTTACAATCTCTGAAATATAAGGGTCCAACACAATCGCGTGTACATAAGCCAGGAACTCAATAAATGCAATGGAATAAAAATTTCTAAATGTACAAAAGTTCTTCAAGAAATTTTTATTCCATTGCATTTATTGAGTTCCTGGCTTATGTACACGCAATTGTGTAGGACCCTTGTATTTCAGAGATTAGGGGCGGCGCCTGTGGCTCAAAGGAGTAAGAGGCTAGCCCCATATGCCGGAGGTGGCAGGTTCAAACCCAGCCCTGGCCAAAAACTGCAAAAAATAAAAAAATAAAAAAAAATATCCTTTATATGCCATATTATGCCTCTACTGTGATTCGACCAGTTGTTTGTTATTGTTCTTAAAGTAAAAAAATAAATAAGTACTGATTAGGAAAAATACAATACTAGGTATTTCTAAGCTGAAAATTGCCTTGAAACTCAGCAAAGACTATTAATCAGTAGAAACTCGGAAATATATAATTTGCTATGAAACATAAAATTGTATTAAATGATAAAGCAAAATAATTCAATACAATTATAACCAAGATACATAGATACATACAAACATACAGATTATTTAAATACTGACATACTACAGTGGGGGAGGGGCAAATAGGGGCAGACTGGAAGTAAATACATTAGATGTTAAATATTATTACTGGAAGATAGAATTATAGGTGATTTTTCTACATAATTCTGTTATTTCCAATGATTCTATACCAAGGTAAAAACATTGTATAAATAGAGACTAAACAAATATTATATTGGGAAAAAGAGGAAAAGAGATACTTTTCTTAGATTTAATCATGATATATGATAATATTTTGTGCATCAGCAACCATCAACCAAAGACACAAAAGAGCCAGATACAAGTGAATCGTGCCCTGTGTGGGCCATCGTTATAATGTCCACTGAATGCACGAAGCAGGCAAGTGCACACAAATCCTCCAGGGTCTAGGTCTACTTCTTGCTCTCATGGCCGCAAAATACCAGACTAATTTCTGGGTTCATTAACAAAAATTCTGCAGTGAATCTTGGTTTTGAGACACATAAAATTACCCTATGGATAAACTTCCTTTAAAAGAAAAATTTCTCAATTAGAGATGATCCCACAATATGGAATATAGTGTTTCAGCTTATGGTTATTTATTTTAATCAGAGTATTAAGCAGTGAATAAAGACAAGTTGGCAGGAAGATAGTGTTACAAAATATTTTACATGAACCGATTTATAAATTCTTAAACAGCATACGAATACACAGTCAAACAACATACAAGGTAAACCAAAAAGTACCCATAAACATTTTTCCCCATTATTTTTGATATGAAACAATATATCACAATCAATAGGATAACTCAAAAAATGAGTTAATCTTTAGATTTTTCAAAATAATGACTTTAGAGCAGGCATCCTCAAACTTTTTAAATAGGGGGCCAATTCACTGTCCAGCAGACCATTGGAGGGCCGGACTATAGTTTAAAAAAAAAAAAAACTATGAACAAATTCCTATGCACACTGCACATATCTTATTTGAAGTAAAAAACAAAACGGAAACAAATACAATTCACACCGTCTCACGTGGCTCGCGGGCCGTAGTTTGAGAACCCCAGCTTCAGAGCATCATCCTTATGCTTCATATATCTAGCACATTACATGACCTTCCCATGTGAAATGATAAGACAGGTAATGGTAATGAGCCCTATGAAATACATGTTCAGAGATTTCTGATACCTATGCTATCCTAAAGTCTGTATCACAGGCAAATGATAACAAAATTCTCTACCTTTAATAACTGCTTTGTTGGGATCCTTGGCCCTCAAATTTGTAAGACCTCATTATGAGGGGAACATACTGAGAGAAGTTTAAAAGCTAAGCTCTACCAAGAGCAGAATGCCTCAAACAATTTGTACTTCTACAAGAGTGTTATTAAAAAGGCTCAACATGTTGTATTACCATGGAAATTGTGGAAAACATACATTCCCAAACAAATATTACTTTTTCTCAATGGTATGAAGTAATGAAAACCACATGTGTAAATCTGCGATCCGTGCAGTAGTTCAAGCTGCAGCTAATAGAAAATACAGAAAGTGAACTCTGCTATATAAAGGATTCTTGTTATAGAAATATAATGTGAAAACCAGATGCAGGCAGAAAACCTTAATCACAGATGGGAATGTAATCACTGGCATACAGAATACTTTTTTGATCAATCTTAACCATATGTGCAATGTATTTACTTTCTAAGGAATGCAATAACTTGAGAGAACCTGCTATTTGAATTCAGTTAACCTCATATTTATAATGCTTTTATCTTACTCCCCATCCCTTCAATGTGTACACTGAGCCAAGGTTTTAAAAGGAAGAGTTGCTGGCCTTGGCAAATCATTCTTGTATCAGTTTATCTTTCAAAAATTTAATAGGATATAAAGACTACACACATCACAATCAACCTCGAAAGAGATCAAGTGCAGCTCCCCATTACTGTACTCTCAATCACTGCCAAGAATCCTCTCACTGCCTAAACACAGTGCCCTAGAGAATTCTATCAACATTTGGGCATTTTTTCCTTTAGTAAATAATATATAATTATTCAAAAATGAGCATTTAATCACACTTCGTTTTATCTATCAACCTGGGTTAATCAAACTTTACCTCTAACTTTTCTCTTTCCCTTCCTAAAAACATTGTATAGCATAAAGGATGTTCCTTTACATTAACAAAATACAATTCATTTTCTGGTTCTGAGGGAAATTGCCACAAAAGGAACCTGTTATAAGATATCCTATCAGAAAGCATGATCTTGGTCACATGTGAGTACAGTCCCTGGCACTGGACATGTAGTTTACCTTTGTCATTCACTTGTAGGCAATCCTCCTGTATCTCTCCCTGATCGGAAGTAGTAGCCAGCACAGCAGCACCCATGCCTCTCACTGCCAACAGGAAGTGACTGGGACACTGTGTTATTGGGTGTCTCTCTGTGTAGGCCACATGAACATTGAAATGTCATTATCCTACTCTAACAAGCTTCCTGAAGCTTCCATGACACACACTCATCCAGATATTTTCCTTCTTGTCCAGATTCTCCTTCTGTATCCTACCTACTCATCTGCTGGATACACACACAGAAGCACACAGTCCTTCTTGTCCTAGTCTCACATTTGAGACCCTGCATAACTTGGTACTAATATACAGTGTTCAGCCTCCATTCTGAACTCAGCCTTACAGAGTGCAGCTCTTTGCTGGCTAAACTCTCCAAAGGGATGCTTCATCTCATCTGTATGACTTCATTGATCAACCTCAGAACTCTTCCCATGGACTGTTGCATGGCCAGCTCCTTCTAAACCCTCAGGTTGCAGTTCAAGAATCACCTCAGAGATGTTATTTCCAACCATCCAAAAGAAAAGTCTCACCACTACCACCCCCATCATTCTAATACTGTTTCTTAATTGCCTTCATTACATGTAAGACTATGTGAACTAATCTTATTAGCTTTTATTATCTTTAGCCCTCTCCCACCTCTAAACTGTGAGGTCTATGAAAACAGGACTCTTGTCCATGTCGCTTATTACTCTACCTTGCATACTTGGAAGTATACACAGTACATCACAGTAGCCCAAATAAAAACAAGTGAGTCCTACCTAATGAAATGCCACAAAGGCACAATTTAACACACTTTTCCCCAGCTAGTCCTAGGGTTGATGGTCTTTTTCTCTTATTTGTAATAGCACTTTTGTCTTTACCAGGCCAGCACCTGAAGTACATTCCCAAAGGTGCTATACGGACATAAGGCAGTATGAAAATCACCCAGAGCATCCTCCCTCCCCAACACCAAGTAGAAGGATACTGTGGTTGAGAGCCACACATCAGCCCATACAACCTTTAGGGTATAAATGCACTCTAGCAGTTTCTATGCGTAGACTTATCTCCCAGTTGAGTCTGTCAGCTGTTGAAGAAAAGAATTCCTATTTTATTCTCTTTATACCTTTTGGCCCTACACTGATGAACTGTATTCATTCCATTGGCAAAAGACACAAGGACAGGGTGAATTTATCCAATAACACTCATACCCAGTGCCTGGCACAGTGTCTGGGACACCGAAGGTATTCACTCAATACTGGCTGAGTGAATAGGGAATGAATAATATCAAATATTATATGATCTTTTGTCAACCCCCTTTCTCTTGGGATAAGGCATTATTTCAAAATCCTACAAATGTTATTTTTAAAGAAAAAATTAATCAGAAGGCAGATGACCAATAATGCAGTATGCTTAATGAGTTATTAATAATAAACCAGCCAATTCTAATTGGTGAAATCTCTCAAATATCTTCTGTTATAGTTTTCAAGAAATAAAGCATTGCAAAATGTGGCCTGCATGCACTAACCATTTAGAAGCCTACTATGCACATATTCTGGCTGGACTGGAATCTCAGCTCCTATATCTACCTAAAGCTATTTGACCTTGGACAAGTCACTTAACCTCTGTATGCTTCAGATTCAAATCTCTGAAGTAGAATACTAATACCTAACTTAACAGGATGATGTGAAAAGATATAAAGTGCCTATCTTAGTGCTCCTAAGGTGAGTATAATTTTAGCCAGTGTGCTCAGCTGTCATCATTTGATACTAAAAAGAGGTCGTACCTATCTTAATATTATGGTTCAAAACATTAAAATAAAATCAAAGGTCACTACTCAAAAATAACCTAGTATCTTCATAATCTTTTTTCTTTCTGCAAATCATTACTATCCTACTAGTAATAAAAGTAAAAACAAAAAAGCACCTAGAATCAGTCAATAAAACCAAAATATGCATAAGTAAGCTGCAGGTTCTAACGCAGTGGTTCTCAACCTATGAGTCATGACCCACAGGAACTTTATTAAATGGCTACAGCATTAGGAAGGTTGAGAACCACCATTCTAATGCATTTTGAAGTGACCAAAAAAAAAAAAAAAAAGAAAAACAAACCGTTCTAAAATTCATTGTTTTCCTCATCTAATTTCATCTGTGAAAGACTCTCTCTGGGGAATAAGAGAAGAGAAAACCAATCATTTCTAGACTCTGATTTCTCTAAATAAAAGCATCTGTTTCATGCCAGCAACTTCCACAGGAAAGAAAAATGGGACTTTGGAAGTATCTCCATTCATGGCTGATAGTCACGTATCTCAAAAGGCTACTACAACCACCCAGCTACACATGGTCTGGTTTCTGCTGCTCCTTATCAGCTGATCTCACTTTCTCTCTTTTCCCGTCCTTCCTTTCCTCCTCCCTCCCTTGGTCTCTGTCTCTCGGAAACTTTCAAACTTCCGGTGTCTTTGTACACTAGATGGAAACTTTCCTGAAGGCAGTGAAAGTCTTGATAGCTTTCCATTTTTACTTTAGTACAATTTCCACTAGCAGTCAGTGTGGCTGGCCCTGTTAATGGGGAAAATTCCTAGGTGTTAGGACTTGAAAACGAAGCTTTGAAGTAAGAAAATCTCAGTTCAGACCTTGCCCTAGCATTGGTACAGGGTCATCTTGGGCAAGTAAGTAGATCCCTAGGAGTGACTTAGAAAATGAGCTCACTCCCAAATCACTATTAAATGAGATAATATGTAACCCTCACTCCATAAAGGTTTCCAAGATGCCTCCTCCCCATATATCTCTTTGAAATTGTTCAGTTATTTGCATTAAGAAACTGAAGACTCACTCAGATGCAAAGGTGCATACAGAGTGGTACAATGGACAGTGGAGACTCAGGAGGGCAGGGATGAGAGAAGAGAAACTACTTACCAGGGGTAAGGTATACTATTCAGGTGACAACAACACTATAAACTCACTATACAATTCATCCCTCCAACCAAAAAACACTTATACCCGTAAATCTATTAAACTATAAAAAGGTAAGAAAAAGGAAAGAAGGGAATGAGGGAGGGAGGGGAAAGAAAGGGAGGACCAAAGGAAGGATAAACAGGGAGACTCTCCACTCAATTTCTGCATTCTGAGCCATGGAATCTTAGGCTGAGATGTACCTGTCCTACTGTGTAGTACAACTCTGGTTTTGAGGTTGATCCATCAGTATCACAGCAATTGGATGCCAAAGAAAAGACAAAACTAGCTGGGGAGAGGAGGTATGGTGGAGGGTAGGGTATTGGAGGGGAGGTTCCCAGTCTGGGGAATCTACCCAGAAAACTCATACTGGCAAACAAAGGAAGAAGACAGCTTCCAGCAAGGATCAGCTGGGAGGGAGAAGCTGGAAGTCGCTAGAAAGTTTTTAGCCTTATTTGGATTCCTGATCAAATGAGCAGTTATATCTCATAAAAATGTTATATACACAAGATTTTGCGTTCAAGTTCGGGGATCTCACACTTCATAAAAGCCCATTTATGTACCTCCAGGTAAGAAAATAAAAGCAGGTTAAGATCTGTATTTATGAAGAACCAAGTAGCTTGACCACTTCATGGTTTGCCTAAAGTTGATCTTGAACATGGGATGCTTTGTTTTAGGCAGGGGAAATATGGTTTTGTCTATATTTTTGCTTTTGTTCATCCTGAAATTTACAAGTCAAAATTTGGCAGCAATAAATTATGTATCCTATGATAAGAGAACACAAGGAAAGGAGACCCAGGTGGGAAGAGGTTGGGAAAGAAATAACATGTTGGAATCAAAATTTTCATTTTAGACTTAGCAATGAAATTTTTTAGGAAAATTTTAAATAACTAACTAGCGTTCAAGAACCAGCCTTTCAACAAGTATTTTTTAAAAGCATCAAAAAGTACCCCAAGTGTCTAGGCACAGTGGCCCATGCCTGTAATCCTAGCACTCTGAGAATCCAAGGCAGGTGGATTGCTTGAGCGCAGGAGTTGGAGATCAGCCTGAGCAAGAACGAGAATCTGTCTCTACTAAAAACAGAAAAAAATAGCTGGATGTTGTGGCAGGTGCCTTTAGTCCCAGCTACTCAGGAGGCTGAGGCAGGAGGATTGCTGGAACAGGAGTTTGAGGTTGTTTTGAGCTAGGCTGATGCCACAGCACTCTAGCCGGGACAAAAGAGTAAGACTCTGTCATACAAAAAAAAAAAAAACGTTCCCCAACTGTTCTAGACTTCTACTTTCAAGGAGCTTACAAACTAGTAGAGAAGTCTGAATTACATGGATGATAGCAAAGTTGTTTGTGATAAATTTTATCTTTGGGGAAGGGAAGTCATGAAGGTTTCAGAGAGGAAAGTTTCCCCAGGCACTTAGGAAAAGGCAAAGTAGACCAGGCTTTACTTCCCTGTGGAAAGAGCCTAAGAGCCTAGACGTGATGCAACCCATGATCTTAGAGAAGGCTGAGAGAGAAAGGTCTAGGGAAGGTCTGGCAAAACAGGGGTACTGTCTGTCTTGAACATCTTCCTACCTCCCAAGGTCAAACAGGGCCAGACTCTCCATTAACTATGCGCTGAATGAAGGAACAGCCAGAGGAGATACCATAGGGGTTTATAGAAGAAAGTGGTGAACAGTTCCAGGGCAGCTGAGTCAGAGGCTATGAAGCAAGCCTTTACTGAAAGTTGTGCTTCACATAGACCATCCTGTGTCATTCTCACAACAAGCCTATAAGGCCATATCAGTATAATCTGGACGGAATTATTTCTAGATGAAAAAGAGCAACAAAAGAAGAATACAAAAGTGCTAAAGCACTTGGGAGTTACAGCTCTTCACCACTGCACTCTACTGCTTTCTAGCAAAGAAAACAGCAGCATCACTTTCCCCAGAAGAGTAAAATCCCAGATCAGTTGACCCTAGGCTGACACTGCAATCTGTAACTTCACAGTGGGTATGAAGGGTGTAAAGTGGGAACATAGGCATAAGATTTCTTAAAAAGACTCAGAGTTCCAAAGGACAGGCAGTAAAAACACTTCTTCCCTCCACTAAAACCTGGGCCCCTTTTAATTCCCCTAAAGCAAGCACTATTGTCAAATTCTCATCTATACTTCCACAAGTACAATGGTATGCACTTCTTATATAACTGCAGCATCCTACGCGTACTCTTCTGCTCCTTGCTTTTCTCATTTAGCAACATATCTCAGGAATGATACTAGATCAAGACACATAAAAGTCTCATTCTTATTTAAACAAAAAATTCATTGATTTTTCTATGCTGAAGTTCTTTTTTGACTGGCAATGATTGACTTTTATAAAACAAAATTCACAACAGAGGTCTCAAAAAATTCATGTCTGACAGACTTTAAAACAAATCCACAACTTCAAATTGGGTTAAAGTTCAAAGGATAAAAAGAATTACTAGCATGTTTTTAAAGTAAATATTAGACAAAACAAGGTAAAGAATTTTAAAGAATATTATTGTGATGAATCACATCCTAAAGTCTTCATACAGGTAGATTTTGTTGGTGTTGTTATCTATTCCAAAACTAAAATCTCTTAAATTTTTCTTTTGCAATATCTTCTGTATCTGCCTTTTCCTTCTCATCCCACACACCCTGTCCTGGTCATCCTTCTGCAATATCAAAAATAGAAACTGTTGCAATAAGCTTTCTACCTGACCTTGGCCTCCAGTCTATCTTGCCCAACACGTAAGGACAAATTCCTTACAGACACAACTTTAATTGGGTCCATGGTTTCCCCTTATCTATCACAATTCTTTTTTTTTAACTTTGGTTTCATTAAGACCTACACTACCAGGCAGCACCTGTGGCTCAGTGTGTAGGGCACCAGCCCCAAATACCGAAGGTTGGCAGGCTTCAAACCCAGCCCCAGCCAAACTGCAACAAAAAAATAGCTGAGTGTTGTGGTGGGTGCTTGTAGTCCCAGCTACTTGGGAGGCTGAGAAAGAGAATCGCTTAAGCCCAGTACTTGGAGGTTGCTGTGAGCTGTGAAGCCACAGTACTCTACTGAGGGTGATATAGCGAGACTCTGTCTCTAAAAAAAAAAAACAAAAGATCTACATTACTACAGAACCTTTAGTTCAAAAGAAGTTCAGCTAGAAAGTCTAATATACAAAATAATTTATCATAAAAGCAGAATATTCTGGTTTTACAGTAAGGGGATGGATGAAAAGTCCTGTTCCTAATCTGGGTTCTCTCCCTGTCCCCTCCTAACCTTCAGGAGCCCCACAGAACACAGTGTAGAAATGTCTGGTGAGTTTAGAATACAAAGCTTAAATCAACATGTTTGATATTCAAGACATTTATGATCTTTTTGCTCTTACTTCCCACTAATCACCCAAGGGTCTTTTTGCTGCAGTCACATCATTAATTTATTCTCTCTCCATCCCTACCCCACCCCAATGCTCCTCCAAAGGCCTTTGCCACATCTGGGTTTCTGCACTCCCCATTCCTACTTCATAACTCGTGGTGAGTTACCCTATTACTCCAACTTCCCTTAGATAAATCCTACCTGTCTCAAGACAAGCTTAAATTCCCACTTACTCCTGCCTCTAAAATTTCACTTCACCATTGACTTGGTAAGTGGCTGAGATCTACCATCTACCAGCTACTTAATTAGTCCTGAATGGGTTTGCCCCTCAGTGGGAGCTCAGTCTCCTACTTGCATGTGCCTCTACTTCGCACACTGTTTTATGCATGGGAGGCATTTATTATTTATTAGGTTACTTTAGATTCACTCCCAAGAGCAAACATTTTACATTTTTATCAGATATTCAAAATGATATCTTTACCATGGCCACCAAAACAGCCCATGACTTTCTTTAAAAATAGTCAAATCAAGTTTAAGGGGTTGTTCTTTTTATTGCTCTTCACACGTATTTTCCTCCAGTATCTTATACCAGCTCCCTCTAGCCAACTCGAAGATTCACTTAGACACAGCAATGGAGACTGATCACATCTACTCTCTTTAGACATAAGATGTGCCTACCCTTATTTCACCAAAAGATGAGAATTCATTGTCTGTATTTGTTTCCCATCGGGGTTAAATTGGGATGTTATTTCTAAATAAATCTATCTGGAGATGAAAATGAAAATGTGTATCAGGTGGACAAAGGAGATGGGGACTAAAGAATAATACTTGCCTGATACATTGTAAAAGTTAGAGAATCCTAACAGTCACTTAAATAGAACCCTTTTACAGGAAAGAAGAATTACTATGTCAATCTGATAAACACCCCAGCTTCAGTCCCAATATCATCTGCTATTCTTCCCAGCTGTGTTTGCTCATCACTGTGTACATAACATATGCATAGATTCAGAAAATAAACCAGCAGCCTTTCATGACCTATCTTACAACTCACATCATCCTATATCCTGAAATTAGGGAAAGGGGTATAGTACTTACCCAGAAAGACTAGCCAAATTCCTAAGACTTTGTATTTTAAAGCATTAACTTGTACTGTCCTTATAACCATTGAAGACGACTTGCCAGCTTCTGATAGTCCGCCTGCCAAATCAAATATGCATTTGAAATGTTCTCCGCAACAGTGCTGTGCTACTTCCCCAGCACCATGATCTGCACCAATACTTTCAGGAACCACTATCTATCTTCTTTCCTAATGTTATTAGATTCTGTTCTCCTTCCTCAGTTGAGTCCCTAAAGAGTCTACCAAAAGAGTCCTCCCAAGCACTCTTTAGAATACCTCCTATTTAGACCTTTCTCCTAGTGCTCTAATTGTCTTGTTACCTGGCCACATCCAGGTAAGCACGGCTCTGCTGCTGTTTCCTCTGTTTTTGGTGGTCACCTATATCTAAACAAACTACCATTATATCTCCTGGTAATGTTTTCTCTAAAATTTTTCCATTGCAATAGTCAATCCAATGAAGTACCAACTCACCACCTACATATTTTCAAGACATTGTCTTTTGTGGCAAAGAACCTCAACTTGGTTTCCTATGGAACTTTGAATACTCATGCAAAAATTTTCTACAACCTATGATGCAACAGTGGTTCCAGTGGTTTCTTTTCCAGCGACAGATGAAAATAACATTACTTCTAAGTCCTGCCAATCACAGATATTCCCAGCGAACAGAAGTTTCCACTGCATTCCTGGATATGACAAAGTGATCACCTTAATAAAACTAGAAAAATGCAATAGCTCTTAAGTTCCCCCAAAACATAGTCATTGTCTGGGTTCATCACTAATACTTCACATATTTGAATCTAATGTCTAACAGTGCCTATATTTTAATCTCCTACAGCAATTCTATAAACTAAAGTACAAAACCAAAGTGTTATTGGCAATAGTTGAATTTTTTGAATGTTTTTAGAAGCAATAGCAGACTATTTCTTCAGAAAGAAAGCAAAAGAACAATTTTTAAGTCTGTATCTCTTAAGATCTGATGTCTAGCCAGGTGATAATGTGCCCCTGCTCCATCTAAATAAGCTGTTACTAGGTTTTGTCCATAAGTGGTTTAAAGAGGTCATTTTATAAATTCACCAACTGACCTGAGTCCAAACTTTGAGAATGTAGGGCACAGAGGATGCCCGAATAGCAACACTAATCTCCACCCATGTCAGCCTCTAGCCCCTTATTTCTATCCATAAACACTAAGTACATCCGTCATCTTGTCCAGTTACTATAACAGAAAAACATAAAGGTAATTTTCCTTGAACAAAACCTAGTACCTTTAGTTCCTACTCACTATATAAGTGGAGTCATTTCTCCATCATTCACTTCTGGAAAAACAAAACAAAACAAAACACAGTTAACTAAATTTCAGATAATGCTTAGGTTTAGAATGGCTTTAGGAAGAATGAATTCCTACTCCCAATGCTACTTGTTTAAAATGGAGAGAAGCAGGAAGCTAGTAATATACTATACTGATCCATTTTTCAGCTAAATGAAGATTTATAGTGACCCTCACTTCAACACTAAATTTAAAAAACATAATGGCCTTTTTTTTTCACTCTTCTAACCTAGGAAAATGCCCAACGCTTACTCCTAATATCACATGTAGACTGATATGTATGGGAGTTAGAAAGCTGCAAGATCAATGGGTCTGCCTGTCATCTTACTAATGAGAGATTCACCGGAGGGCTGAGATGCACCCAAGGCCTACCATCAAGTCTGCAACTGCCCTGGAGGAAGAACTCCAGTTTACCTGTCAGGGGACTGCACACACACACCAGGTCCTTCTTTTTTATAAAAGTTTACACTATGCAACTAGTTACTCTTTCTTTACAGTAAAACATGTAAAGGGAGAATCCCTCTCCCTTTACTGTAAGTGGTGACCTGGAGGTTGGACCGGGCTAACTGGGAGATGTTGAGATCAAGATAAAAATGACTGACTGGGGTGGACAAGCCTCAGGGACTAGGGACGCTGGACGGAAGACTGCTCAGCATGCTGGGTAACATCAACAAAAGAAGCTGATTTTCCATGGCCTCAGTTCAGGGTACAAAGGAGGTATTCTGATGAGGGAACAGAATTCAGCAATGGAGACTCCTGGATCAGCAGACACTGAGGAATACAGACTGGTACACACTTGGCTCTATCTAAGAGCACGTCTGCTAACTCTGGTTCCTATATGAAGAGTAAGGAGAGGGTAAATAAAATAGTGAGTGAGATAATGGCTGCACAGGAAAATCTCAAGCCAAGTATACAAAGAATAAAATCTTGACTTTTAAAACCCAAGCACAGGGGAAGTCTAATTTGGGGAACACAACTTCCAATTCAAGGCAAAAGATGAATGCAAAAGAGTAACTATGGCCACAGTGTTAGAACAAGGGCTGAAGTTCTTTGAAAGACGAAAATGAAATTGAATCCCTTACTTAAAATCAATGATGAAAATGTATTTGAAGGTTAAGGCTAGGTAGGCTCATAGTAGGTCTCTAATATTTCTATGTTCCTCCCCTCTCTCCCATAACTAAGTGGTAGCCCTTGAAAGTGCTAAGCACACTTAGAAGTGGTCTGCGCCCCAGGTGTTGAAAGATTAATGAACCCAGTCAATCACATTCCCTAAGGCACCTAGAGGTACTTGGATTGTCAGAGAATGTTACATTTATGCCCTTTGGCACTCCTCTTCTACAGGATCTATATTCTAAAGGCCCTATTCGCCCAAATACTGATTTGCTTTAGAGACACTGATCAATATGAAAACTATGAAAATAAATGCCTACTTTATTCCTTTACACATTACATTATGCAGATAATCACCAGTGGAATTACCAAAGCAGAGGATTTTAAGTCTCTCTTAGTCACTGAAAGTGTTAGTAGTTATACACAGCATTAATGGTTTAAAATTTTTTTGAACAAAAGGGTCCCATTTAAACATCAGCCATGGGACATTACTTTACCAGAGTTTCTGATGTGAGAGCCTGGGCATGATTTTATAAACTATGACATTTCTGAACAAGGTTCTAGGAAGCTCTCCCCTATTGGTACCATGTAAGGTACTGTGGCTTCAACAGAAAAACAGGTCATTAGATCACAAGTGATGGGATTATGCCTGCAAATGAACTTTTTAATACTGATGTGACCCTGCATCTTTTCCAGGGTGGCAAAATGTTTGATGCTATACTAGGAAATACACCCACATAATGCCTAGCTCTCTTTTCAGAATAACATGTCATGTTGGAACATTGTTTGGGCTTCAACCTGGAAATTACATTTCTTAAAAGCATTATTTTTTGGCTAATTACATACATGGAATCACAAATACACATATTCTACACTGATGTCAAACTAACACTCCTCTTGAGTTTGGTGTTTCAGGAGAAACATTTCATTCGTTAACATCAAACACACTACTAATATGTCCATCTTCTCCTTTATCCATTATTGAAATATTCTAAATTCATCTGTGAAGAGTGTGTCTAGTAATTCATACGTGAAGCCACAAGCTACACAGCTAATTGGGCATAATTGAGTCAACTCGTACCCTAGACAAATTACTATAGGCATAAGTCAACCCAACTGCAATGGAGAATTAAATTAATATTGAACCTTATCCAAATTTCTTAAGTCTTCACTCCACCTTAATTCTCTATCTATGCCCATGTTTTATATTGATAGCACTGCCATTTACTTTCTATTAAAGGGATAAAGTATTATTTTTATTACGATTAAGATGTGTTAGTCTTCTTTTTAATTAAGATTAGATGGTTTTAAAAGAACATTTCTTTCCTACAAATGTCACTGGTAAAAAAGCATCCAATTTTTCTCTAATGTGGTGCTTTCCCTGTCCATAAAACTTATTTGATTAGCAGTACAGTACTATAGAAGCTAAAGCTTTTGTATGCAAGCACTCAAGCATACTTTAATCATTTTATTTAAGCATGAAAAAAAATTATCCTGAAAGCTATGTTAGGTAAAATATCCCTGCTTAGTTTAAACTTACATTTGCAGGTATGTTAAAGGTGAAATAAATCTCAGAATGTTCAGTATGCAAACGAATAGTGTTAACTTTGTTACAACAGTTGGCACTAAGTTAAAAATTGTAGACAGGAAATAATGATCTCTTTTTAAATACATTGGAACAAGTGATTTTAAAATATATTTTGTTTTGCATGAACCCATTTTATATTAGCAGGATTTCACCTACAGAAACTTCTTTCATAGTCAAACAGGATGAGGTCCTAATTGCATAATACCATTTATCTGCTGAGGATAAAAGTGCCAACAAATGAAAATGCACATTAGGCAAGATACTGTCAGGTAGAAAATTTTGTTACTTTTTTTATTTTTTTTGTTTTTAAATAACCCACTCACATTAACAAAAGACTGCAGTAGCTTCCAAATTATAGGTTGTTATTTTTAGTGGGAGTAGTTCAATATTCATATTGGAGCAGATGTAGCAGTTTAACAAAACAGCTCTTCAAATCCTGCACAAATTGAAAACAGGAAAACTGATTGCATTTTCTCTTATCACTTTCCTTTTCTAAATTGACACTTTTGGGCTTCTGAAAATTTACACATGGCTTTCATCTCAACAGCACCTGCCGATCAAACGGAAACCTAACATTTTCATGAAAATGGTATAAAAGACTAGTTTTGTTCTAAACACTATAAAGGGCATCAATTGCCTACTTGATGGCAACAATTGTTGTGTATAAGTCACATCCATAATAGATTCATATTTTCATTAAACTTTTTAAAAAATATGCTAAGTCCCTTCCGATTTTTTGCCATATTCACTTTCTGTACAGTTCAAGATTCTTTGCCTTAATGCCCGCCTAATAGTTTCATTATGTAAAGACTACTACATAAAATATGTAACAGGGTAAATTATACTAAGAAGATAATGAACACTTAATATTCTCTGTGCCTCTTCCTGAAATACACATAAATTTATCTCTACATATCACTGCCTATGTATGCACCTGAGTGTGAAATACCTGTCTATTCCATTTTGTATTCCACCCACTAAGAGAAAACTGGAAACAAAAAGTCAGAGCCATGCCCTTGAAGGGAATTTACATCCTTTTACCAGATACAGATTTAGCAGGTCCTTGGTTGTTTGAGTACCCCAGGATGGAGGTTCCCACAACACATTGGTGACCTAAACGTAATGACAGGCCACCTGCTGTAAATACCTCTTGGGGAGGTAAAGGCACATCTTGAAAATGGGTATTTTTATATGTAAAATCTGCAAGATTGTTAGCCAGGTTGCTTCTCAAATTTTAAATAAACGTGCTCCACATGTTTCTCTGGAATACCTAATTCTGAGTAAAATTAAAGATGCTCCTAAGATGTGCAGTCTGTTAGTTTCTCAGCCAAGAGAGCTCTACCCTTTCTGAAGGATTCCAGGCTGTTTTTCCCCGTTCAGTCTGGGTGATAAGGCAACCTGAAGGCAGAAATGACATCTAGTAATCTATGTGCCACTCTGGCCAGTTGGTCTGTGAATTTCAGTGTTTCATCCTGCTCACTGAGGTAACAACCAACCTGAAATGTCAATATGTTCAGTCAATGGGAGTAAAATAATGGGACTCCATTGTCTTACCCAATCGATCTGCGGGCTGTCAACAAGGAAATATGCCCCCCCCCAGCTTTAAACAAATTTTAATTAGGCTTTTAGTTACCACATTGTACTTATCTATCTATGAAAAGACCTATTTTGACAACGCATAGAAGCAAAACAATCATTTTTCTACTTTTATTCATTTGAAGAATCTTCCAAAGTTGACATCAAATTGTTTTGAAATACACTTATGAGTTATTAAGACATTTTGTGTTCTTTTAAACTGACCCCAAACAAAAAAATTTGTTGTTCAAATCTAAAATACAAATGTACCTAACAGATTTGGATTTTTATTTCCCTCCAGCCAGAGTTGAGCCACACTATAAAATCAGCTAATTCCATATTAAAAGTCGGCTCCTTTCGCTTCCCTCCTCACTAGAGTGCCCTAAGCATCAACTCGTCACTCGTTCAAAACAAATCACACAAAATCAAACAGTAACGATCAATCCCCACAGCGTCTGATGTAGCCTCTTCACTCAAGTTTATCAATCCGAAACGGAAGGGGTGAATGTAATTCTGGTTAAAATCGGGATGGTGTGTGGTGCTAAGAAGGGCAAGGGGGTCGGGAAGATCAAGAAATAAGACATTTTTAAGTCATTCAAACCGCACCTAAGTTCTCTAGCCCTTCATTCCAGCAAAAGAGAGCCACAGTTGAAAACAAAATAAAAATTAACTAATCAAGTTGTTAAGTGGCTTTCTCTCTCCCTTCTTCATCTAAAGGCTTCAGCGTCCAGTCAATAAATAATCTATTGTTCCCCCTTTAGCGAGTCTCTTTAAACCTATTCAGACTGGCAAAACTAAACCAATTAAAGATAAGGCCCTCGGGTAATCTCACCTCTGAGTCCTGTCTGGATGGCAGAGGTGATAGGAGATAGCGCAAGGCCAGGGCTGATGCCGCCCGCTCACTCCGCACAACAAAAGGCAGATTTCTCTTTCTCCCTCTGCTAATCTTTAAATGTAAATTCTCTCCGCCAGCTAAGAGGAGCGACAGATAACATGTTACATCTTCACTTCTCCTGGTCTTATCGACTTCTGAATCGTGGGTCGGGAGAGGGAGAGAGGGAGAGAGAAAGCCGCCTCGCCCGCCCCTCCCGGCCGCCCCTCCTCCGCCCGCGCTCCCCCCGGTGCACGGAGATTACCTTCTGGCGAAGGAGCGCGGGAGAGCGGCCGCGGCCGCGCGGCACCCAGACCGCGGCTTTGTATTCATTAAACACACATCGGTGCTTATCAGAAGTAAAAGGCTTGTCAGGATGGCACATTGTGTGTGAGTGAGTGTGTGAGCGCAGGAGGGAGAAGAGAGAAGCCAACGTGCATCAGGGTGATTACAATATCAGCAGGGCCCAGATGGAGGCAGGAAAATAAACAGAGGGTGCGTGTGAGACGGAGCGGGAGAGGGAGGAAAAGTGGGAGAGAGAGAGAGGGAAGAGACACAGGCGGGAGGGAAGAAACCGAAAGGGATGGAGGTGGGGCGGGGGCTCAGGCCCCAGGATGGAGCTGGAAAGTGGGGGAGAACCATCCTAAGGCTAGCTGGGGATGAGGAGCAGGGCTCCAGGTGCCTGCATGCCCACATCTGCACCTCCTCCAGGAAGAAAGGGGGGAGTTCAGACCAACAAACTGTATGTCCCTGCTCCAGGGCTGGACTGGAACATGTTAGAGGTAATGTCAAGGTCAGAGGGGGATCAAGAGATCTAGAGCACATAGGAGACATTCACCATCTCACCCCCATCTAACCAGCCACAATTTGCAAAACCAACCTAGTGAATCCGCACAGCAGTTAAGCTGCCCTCCAGACCAACCTCAAGTGGGAGTTTCTGCCCCTTTCTTTGCAGCCCCCCTGCACACCCACCCATACAGAAACATAAAAGAGCTCCTCTCCCCAGGGTTTAATGTGCCCAGCTGAAGATTCCTGCAGCCAGCATCATTGTGATAAAGAGGACCACTTGTGATTGGTAGCTACAGGTGACTCTTAGACACCTGCTCCACCTCCAGAAATTGTGTTGGGGGAGGGGTTCCTTATGTGACAAGAGTCTATTTTGGAGGTGTGAATCTGAAATTGAGGCAATCAATCTCATCTTGAGCTGTCTCATGGCTCTTCACCCACCCAGAGCCTGGCAATCAATCAGAGAACAAGCAGGGCTAATGCCGTCCATCAGTCCAGAGTTCATCCCCCTCCCAAACCAGGTCAGGAGGAAGACATACCTGGGCAGTCCCTTGGGCACCCCTTTTCACTTTTAAATGCGCCCATCAGACAATCTGAACATCTGATCTGATCCCTAATGGAGTGCAGACAATGCCACAAATAAGATTATTTTGGGGTGGGGGGGTGGGATGGTGAGTGGTATTTGGTTGTGCTGTGCTTCCAGGCATGAAGCTTGGCTAAGAAGCTCTCACTACAATATGAGGAGTGAGTTCAGAATGAAGGAGCCAGTAAACTACATAATTTTTCCATGGCGCATACTGTAGCCCCAGCTGCTGTGAAATTTAGGATTATAAAATAGTTTGTGTATGAGGTTCTCAACAGAAAAGAGACAAAATGAAGGGGGGGAGAAAAACATAGAAGAGCAAGAGAACTAGCAGCTGCCTTTTAGAAGAGACAAATTTTAAGAGGCTTTTTGGAAAATAAGGAGAGGTATTGTTTAATCAAGCATTCCCCACCAAATCACTTAGCCAAAACCATTTTGTGCGGAGTTGACACCCCCACCCAATGAGCTGACCCTAAGAAAAGAATTTAAAGCAATTTGATAGGTAACACAAAGTGAAAGATGCTAGGCATCAGTGGGGGAAGGGCATGTGTGAAAATCTTGTCATGCAATGAATGTCAGATAAAAAGGGGTCTGCCACATCCTCCAGTAATCCAATAATGTGAAAAACCTCCTGGTATCCCTGAGACCAGAACAAGGTAAAATTTCTCCATAAATCTTCAAAAAGTGACCAGACTCAATAGTTAGAGAAGTGTATCCAACACTTGCCAGGCTACATTGCAAAACCAAAGGAGCTCTAAATAGGTGAAAATCTGTCATTCTTACATGTTTTAAATTGAATAACAGATTTCTGCAGTATCATTTTAGGTCTCATAAAAGGTTCACTCCTTCTATAGCTGTTATAGAAAAATGTATTCAGAAGGAACACACACACCCTCTCTTTTATTACATTTTACACTTAGTTAGATCAGTTTGGACATAGACTACATACAAACACCTAAAAATCCAACAAAATTCTAGGAATAGAAATATAAATTCCCACTAATTTTTCTATTATATGCTCTTTTAAGCAATGCTATTTTTTTTAAATGCGATAATATTGCTTTCAAACCCAGAAAAAGCTTATAATTTTTCTTTAAGAGGCATTCCAAACACTAAGGGCATGAAGAACTCTTTGCAAAAGCTAATCTGCCAATGTTCTCATTTTGTAAAGGCACAGTATTTCTATTACTACCTTGTTTGTTCATTGACTTTTGGCTTACGGTTATAGAAAAGATCAACCAATTCTCAAATGGGAAGAATCCATGACTCTTTTCCAAAGCAAACACTTTGCTGCAAAGCTTTCAATTAAAAAAAGAAAAGCAATACAATAATCAAGCAGCATCATCACAGAATAAGTGTACAACAGAAAGTGGTTTCTATAATCACAGCTGTCTTAAAGTCCAGGCTAGAGACTAGAAATCTTAATTTCAACTACTTCTTTTCTTAATAATAGGTTACCTTCCTATAAAAGCAAGAAATCCATCTGCCCCAGGCAGATAAGTTTTGAAGCATTAATTCAGATAAAAATCTAGCATTTTCTTTCTTTGAGTATGTGAATTCTACTGTGCTATAATGTGAGAATTCCAACATATGACCATTATGGCATAATATCTCATTGCTCAGCTTGTCATTATTTCATTTGTAATTCTTATGTTAATTATGTTCATAATTACTATAAACAGATGTGGTAGACATTCATGTGACCTTTTATTGCAGAATGCATTCTTCACTCATTTCACTTTAATTTCTCATGTATGTGAAGCTGAAATGTGGGGAAAAGAAAAAGGTTTTCTAATTTTCTAATGTTTTATATGCATAAGTTAAAATACAACCTACTTTCTCGTTCATCTGTGTTTCAGAATATTAGAATGTTCTTAATGATTAAGCTGCTTTGCATCACATTTCTAAATTGCACACTGAACCTCACTAAATTGTAGCTATGGATGCAAAACAAAGGCTAGCATCCGTGTCTAAGTTGTTTGTCTTTTTTTAATATCAAAGGTTAATGCAGCAGAATTGTGCTTCAAAACCAAGTGCAATAGCAGCTATACAGCGATTTATTCCCTCGTAACTCAACCATCAACCTCTTTAAATAAAACACATTTACAATAAAATCAGTATGGATTTCATTAGCTGAAAACCTCCTCGAATTTCATTTCTTTGACCCTAATCTATAATTAGTGTGGACAGACAGGTGCAAACCCTTCTCTTCTACAGATGGCTACTGGAAATGGTGCAAAGTAGCTCCTTCTGTTTAAACAACACAGAGATAACCTGTTCTGTCTTATCACTTACAATTACCTCCATTAAACTGAACTAATGTTTGCTTTAATAAAATGTTCACTGTTCTTTAAACATTATTTAGGAACTCTTATATTAATGGCTGTAAAAAAGTGAAATTGGAAAGTATCTCTTTAGGTGATAATAAACAGCTCACTATGGATAAAATATTCCCACTGATGGATAATACCCTGTGGTTTACAAAGGTATTTTATTTGATTGAATATTTGTTAGTTATTTTGCATAAATACTCACATATGATTTTTCTAAAGACATTTGAGTGACAATTTAACAAGAGGGGAAAATGTAACATTATTCTTGAAGTTTAGGAGAATGAAAGGCTTAAGTTTTCCTATAGATTTTAAGTTATGAAAATATAGCACTCTTAAAATCCTAGATTGTTTCATGCATTTGTTTAACTTCTTATAGATTATTCTCAAAGCAGAATGAGTTCATTCTTTAAGGCACATTTAAAAATGTAACTGTAAATGTAAGTTCATTCTCCAAGCACATGGTTATAAACACCATTTCATAATAAATAACTTCCATAAAGATAGAGCTCACTTCTCTCTGCTTCTGCTATCAATAAAGTCTGTGGATCACTATATGATGAATAAAGTGTCCATAAAACAAAGAAGCTTTAAATGCCCAAACAGCAACAAATAAATAGCCTTTCTCACTGAACTTACATAACTTACAGTAATAGACTCCAGCAAAATGCAACTGACTCAGTTTTTTTTCACATGCAAATCCTGCAGGTGCCAATTTTTCAGACTGCTTTGCTATGAAGGGCTATGTTGCCTGCATAAAACCTCAATGAAGAAGGCTTTGCATTCAGTGCCTGTCAGCTGATGTTCATATCAAAGAAGTGAGAAACAGGATTTGACAGTGAAGAATGTTCTAAACTGACAACCACTGACCAGCATTCCTATTGGCAGCATTTCTTTCTTGTGATCCTTTTTCCATGTTTTAAAAAAAGAGGTATTTTTGGCTAAGCTTCTATTTTACAATAAAATAAATTATAGTGGCACCTTACATTTGTATAGTTCTTTGCAATTTATGAAATGCTCTTTTATCTGCAAATATTTAGACTAATACCTTGAGGAGAGAGCTCATCATCAAATTCTAACATCAAGAGCAATATTTTACTTCTCTCAGAGAGGAAAAATTGTGAAAATAAGCTGCAACAATACTCTCTTCCCAATTGAACAGTTGTATTATATTGTGGGTAAAATGATTTTTATTAGGAAGGACCCTTTAAAGATCATTTTTAAATCAACTTATTAGCAGGTATTGGTGGGTTGCAGAGACTAAATTTACAAAGGAAAATATCATTTCAGAGATTTCTGGTCTGTTTTGAGTTGTCCAAACATAAAAGAATAAACAGACTAGTCTCTCCACCACTGTTATTAGGCATGAACTGGACACTGGAGAAACTACATACTGAAATTCTCTCATGCAATTATTTAGCTTTTAAAATAAAGTGACTGCTGCTTAAATGATATACAATATAATTATTAATGCTTAAACAAAGATATTTATTATAAAGTTCTTGGTATAAAGTCAGTTTTTATGCACCCAAAATGAGACCAATCCCTTGGTTATTTTGTCGGAATTTTGTGTTTTAAATGAATAAACCAAAGAACTATCAAATTCTAAACAGAGTACAAGAGATGATAGACTTCAACTTGATGTCCTGGCTGCAAAAGGTAAAAAAGGAAAACCTGGATCAAACTAAGATACTCTGATTAACACTGGATACAACTGCCATTGCTGAAAAATAATAATCAGTTTAAAAAATGAAAAAAGAAAATTAAATCATATAACCCTGTATATCATCTGAAAACCACCATAATATTAAAACTACACTAGTCATTTACTGATAAACCAGGAGGAAACCCATAGAATTATGAATTTGCTTCTGACTATACATATCACAGCTGACATAAACACCTAGGTTAGGGCTACAATGGTTTAAAAAACAATGGTGTTTGTTGATTTTTCTTAAGAACTATGTGACAGAAGAAACTGGGCACAACAGAATACTCACATGGTCAAGGCAAAATGCTACAATAAACTAAAAGGAGGTCCCCAACACTAGCAAACCACTTATCCAAGAGAAGCAGGTCAATTTGTATTCGAGGGAGTGTAGACTCTCTGGGCACAAACCCAGTTCCACTCCTGTTCTATGCAAAGGAGGGCAATGATAATAAAAGCCACTGAGTGCACTTAAAAATGGTACACATGTTTATAAGGAGACCAGGAGAGGAAAAAACCCTGTAAAACACATTTCAGTTCACACAGAAGGTAGAAAGAATGCTTTGGTCAGCAATCCGACCTTTATCAGAAGATAAATCAATTTGCAGCAGCTGTGGACAGCCATTTATACACAGGCTCTGGGCAGATTAATTGAGAGAAGCGAAGTTAAAAATTTAAGGGGGCTCAGAGTTACATTAAGCACATAAAGTTGGTCTGGAGTGGCCTCTCCAGCTCTCTAGGTCTCCAGTCCCCCGTCCTGGCCTCCTCACTGTTCAGCAGGACCTCCTCCATGCGAATACTAGCAATTCCTTAAAGCGACCTTTCGCAGATTCCCCTGGGCAGCAGCAGCCAGGCTGGGGCACTTTCGGATTTGTGGTGCCCAATTTTGAAGGAAAACAAAGCTCAAAAGATTTCTCATCCATACTTTGCAAGGAATAAAGAGACCAAGGGATGCATGGCTTCCCAGCCAAATTCTCCAAACTGAATTCTCCAATTCTTCCCAGCCTTTGGTGGAAGGGGGAGGGAAGGCGACTATTTTTAGTAACAGTTGTGGTTCACATCCTACTTCCCGGAATCATAGTACTCAAACTTTTCCAAGGGTTGGCCGCCCTTACAAATAAAACAAAAAGTTTCAAAAAATAAATTTAAGAGCCTTTTGCTGACAAACGTATTTGCTTTAGGGTTCTTGGTCATCACCCCGGGAGAGGGGTCTGGGTGAGCCAACCAACCCGGTCCTATCCAGTTCGCAAAGAGGGCGGTGAGCGGCGGAGCGCGCAGCGCGTCTCCACCAGTCCCTGGGCTTCGCCAGAGGGGTCTCTAGAAAACGAAAGGAATTCTCCAGACTCGGCACCCGTAGGGGCCCCACCGGGCGAGGGGTACAGGACAAAAGGTTGTCCTTACCGCTCCGCAGAAGCGGGCACCGAATCGGGGCTACCACGGGAACACCCAGGTGATCCCTGCGGTGGGGCCGGGGGCGCACAGAGGTCGGCGCACTGAGGTACTGCCCTCTGGCCCTCAGCTGCGAAGCCTGGACCTGTCCTGGGTGCAGCTCTGCCCGCCAGCTCATCCAAGGGATTCGAAGACCCCCAAATGCACAGGAGTAAAAGGGAACGTTCTCAGGCGGGTGCAAAGCGCTTGGGTATCGCAGAGAACCCCCACCCTGGTCCGTGATGGGTCCCAAAGTTAAGGTTCAGCCTCTCGTAAGGCTAAGTTTTCCACCATCAAAGCAAGCCTTTCGCCTCGCGTTTAAAAACTCCACGATGTGTATAGGGCCACCTGCCAAATACGCTGTGGATACCTTCACCAGTTGTTTGTCGGGGGGTTGGGGGAGTATGCTACTGTTCGCATACCGTGATCGTGGAGAGGGGATAAAATTCAAAAGATTTCTGGGAATCTAATAGTAAAAATTCATCCTTGGCTGACCTGCGAAGTTCAGTGTCATCGGAGACTGGAGTCACCCGCGATGTTCCTCTTGCCCTGGTGCGTGGTTCTACCCTAATTAAGCTACAAGTACAGCCCGGAGCCTCTAGGTCGAATAATCCAAACGAAAATGACGGTCATCGAACAGTAATTAACAGTAACAGCCAGGGGCCCGTACTCGCCGCCCGCCCGCCGGCCCAGCCCTCCCGCGGACACTTACACTGCACAGGACCGGAGAGTCCCACCATCCGCCACCGACTCCGAGCTGCAAATAAAACTTCCCGTCGTCTCGGCCGGCCCGCGGGGCGAGGGGTTGAGGGCGCAGCGCGGCTTCCCCGGCGAGGCCAGAATGTCCGCGGCCTCTCTCCCGAGCGAGCTCTCCACGAGACCCCGGAGTCGCGCGGAGGAGCGACTGCGGACGCCCGGCTCTGCTCAGAGCGAGCTGCGGTGCAAAAACCCCGGGGTCGAGGACGCCTGCCAAACGCAGCCTCCACGCGGAGCCCAAGACTTGCGGAGCTCCGCTCCCCTCCTCCCGCCTCCCTCCCTCCCTCCCTCCGCTTTTCTGTTGTTGCTGCTGTGGCAGACTAATGTGATGTGGGGCGCAGGGAATTGCCACTGTCACAGGCGGCGTCTGCGTCTGCTTCGCCCGCCCTCGCTCACTCTCGAGGAAGGCAACGCATTTATCTGCAGGGCGGCCGGGCGTCCGCCGGGGAGCAGGAGTGCCGCGCGCTGTGCGCCGAGAGCGCCCGCACCAGGCCGGCACCGGCGCGCGCCCGCGCCCGGGGCGCCGCGGCCGCTCGGGAGGGAGGCGGCTGCGCTGCCGCTACCAGGTGCAGGGGGGAGGGCCCGGGGCAGGGTGGGGAGGCTGTGGAAGTGGGAGACATCTGTGTCGTGCGGGGATCACGGAGGTCAAGTATATGTTAACAATGGGCAGGCCCGCTCGCTGGGGCGCGCGGGCGGGCGGCCTCGCTGCTGGCCTCGCCCTCTCCTGTGCAGACTGGACGGAAGGCTAGCTCCCTAAAGCTAGGGGCCCGAGTGCCCTGCAGTAACCCAAGACGACCACTTTCCCCGGCCATCTGGAGCGCTCCTGGCTGCCCTGCCTGTCCTGTCTGTGTCTCATCACTGGCTGGAGAGACAGCCCTGCTAGAAATCAAGCCACTCTCAGATCTCCTCACTAATCCCCTTCTGTTAGCTGATTTTCAGACTGACTATTTGCTTTCGCATTAGATAATAGCCTTAGAGAAAACAATTATCATTTTCTTTTTTTCCCCTTTGTTTTTCTACTTCTCCCATAGTATACCATTAAAAGGGACCGCTTTCTGTCTCACGTTTTTGTTAAATGTGTCCCCCTACCTCAGACATAATATCAATACTTGGAGGATGGGGTGGGGGGATGAAGTCCCAGAGGAAAAGATAGGGTGAAAGAATTCCAGATATTTCCAGAGTAAATAAATTATCTCCCATTGAAGAGGACTGACAATTTGTGTACAGAGCAAAAAGGCTTGAATGATAATGAAAATATTAATATGTAGGTCAAATATGATCAGATAATGGCTTGCAATGATAAGTAAATGAAATCTTTTAAAATTATTATGGAACAGTATCCCGACTGCAAATGTTATCGTATTTAGTGGAACATTTTGAAATCCTACTCTGAACCATGTTTTCTCCAACTGGCCTAAATCCATATAAAATGTCCTTTGTGCATGTTTTAAAATCTTGTCTTTACAAAGGAAAAATGCTTCAGAGAAAGCCTGATGAGTAAGAACTGATGAGACATTTGTGGGCTTTATTTTTTGAAGTGATGTTTCAAATATTTAATAGTTAGCAAAATCCCTTCCCCCATCCTTTTAAACCCAGCTGGAGCTTCCAATGCTGAAATCTTTTCAGACTCTACTAATTTTTAGCAATTCATTTCCAGAAAACACTCATTGCACATTCTGCCCTCTCCTTGGGACATTTGTCTAATGAATTATAATGGATTAATGAATTGCAGTGTTAAGGCTTGGTGTTTGATATTATAATGCTCTTAATTTGAATCTCTAATTTTATCAAGGAGTCCTTTCTGTAGTAATTTCTGCATTACAGTCTTTTTCTTGCAATACTTGCAAATCTTAATAGTATTAGTAATCTTAAAATATAAAATTTTATGACTCTTTTTGTAGGAAATGATGTCAAAACTTTTATGTTCTTAAAATTTTTTAAAAATGTTGAAGTGTTACATTCTATTACTATGTTATCTCTTCTATTCCCCCAAATTGAAGCTAAATAATTCAGATCCTAAACTCATCCTTATTTAAAATTAATAAAATGACATCTGATTCAGAAGTAATTCTTATGAAATAGTATTACTTCTAAAATCATAATTTAAAATTTATAAAAAGTAAATCATAATGGCTTTCTGTGGAAAAAAATAAAATATACATACGCCACATTTTTCTTCTTCCTGTAAATTATTTTCAATGTAGGTGTGAAATTATAATAGAAACTTTGAACTTCCAAATCAATGGGAAGGAACTTGCAGGAAATCACATTAGAATTTTACACATTCAGACAATCTTTGTGACGCCAATCCATATTTTATAAGATCCTACAAATTTTCCTGAATCTTCCTTTTTGCCAGTCACACTTCTGGGAAAATAATGCTCACTCTTTAGTTATGCTTCTTTAAAAAAAAAAATTCTTTATTCAATTTGGTGTTATGTCAGATAGAATATATTACTAAATCCGAAATTTTGAAAAGATTTCTGATAGCAGCTGAAGAATATACATCTTTAACTTGATATAAAAAGAATGACCTAGTATACTACTTAATCCTACTTGCCACCTTCTTAAAAGGCCTGTGTTCTACAAAATGTAGAACATATTTTCCTGTAGAGTTTATCCTCATATTATCTCCTAACTCCTTTATTTGGAGCAAACAGTAACTATAGGGGCCAAGCCAAGCGTGGATGATTCTTGAATTGCAAAATCTAGGAAAATAAAACATATTAAATGAAAGAGGAGGAAGAACTCATTTAAGCTGTGCGGTGGGAGGGTGTGAATTACCTGAAAACAGTACAGGCCCATAAAATGTATGTTTTCCTTAGCTTTGGAGTGGTGGATACATATGACATCAAGTTTAAAACACAATAAACTATGAATTGATACTTTTTAACAACCAATCAAGGAGACCAGGGTGAATGATATCTGTACATTCATGGGAGATGTCAAGTATACCTTCAAGACAAGACAGCTAAGCAAAACAAAACAAAAATAAAACTGAAAAACCAAGGAGATTACTTAGAAATGTAAGCATCTACCCACAAAACAAAAGCTTTAAAATAACAAATAAAATAACAATAATCACTTAAACTATTTTTTAAAATAATTCCTACCAATAATTTTCTTTTTCTTTCACTTTAGAAGATATTTTTCTCACATCATTAAATTTTCATTGTTGTAAAGGTACCAAGTTCTTTCAATTTACAGGTTTATTTTCCATTATACTACGTAAGGATGCTTTTTGTTTTCCTTTATACCAATCCTTTAAAAAAAGCAGAGCTTTCAATACAAATCTCAGATGAGTGCTTATTACCTTCTTTAGAGATGTGTGATTCACCTCTCATGAAAAGGAATTCCTATACAAAATGTTAACAAGTACTTAATTAGCACGTTTAAAATTCCTACTTATAGATCTTAAAGTTTAAATGACTCCCAAGCTGTGATTTTCTATTCCTTGAAAAAGTGCTTCTGTTTGCCTAGGTTGAGGAAAATCCTTAATTACCACATTACTTACTTCTAACAAAATTATTTATTATTGTATTTGTAAAAAAAAAAAAAGACTATGATAAACGTGATGGCAAGACATAATTACATTTTCATAAATTTAGACTTACCACTATTTGCAATTTCTCTACCTTGTGCTGTATAATTTTATAGAATTTACCTTTCCAGCTTACCATGGACATATTTTTAATCAACATATTTGTAGTTTGGTTATTTAAATTGTTTCATGTTCCATATTAGAATGTACCCCTCCTAAAAAGAATAAATTTTAGAGTTCTTTTAATTTTATTCTGTAGTAACTGAGCCACAAATACTAAGTACACATTCTATATAAGTATACATACTTTTAGCTGTTTGAAGACTTTTAACGTCACACAACAAATTGATTTTGGTTAAATAAAAAATTTATCACTTAAGCTAAAAATAGCTCTCATCATCCTTTTGAATAAACTGATAGTTTGTTTCAATTTAGCTGCAAACTGGCAGACAGTGAGTTTGATTTTCATTTATGATCCCTCTGTGCTCAGATGGTGTCTGTGTTCTCCTTTACTACTTTAAAACCAGCTTCCAAGCAAAAAATGCAAAATTTTAGTTACTTATTTAATTCTCAAAAAAATATTAAGCCCAGAAGGCTTTACAATATAATGTATTAGTATTTCTTTTAAAAATGAATTTTAATCTTTAAACATTTGTATTTGTCAGATTTTGACACATCAAATGCTGCAAGAATTCATTTATTGCATAAAATGAAATATGCAGGCATAGTTGTCATACATAGATAAGTATTTTTATGTGCAACTATCTGTAATCCAATAATTTATTTCATACGTGATCTCCTGTAGCTAATTCATAAAAAATAATGATATCAAATTTTTTATTCACGTTTCTCGTTTAAATTGACTATTTTTCACCTTTATTTTTGAGGTTGATTTTTAAAATACTATAAACAAGAATAGAATCATATAGTATTTCCACATGAAAACTTGATATTGCATATTTAGTATTGAAAGTACCCAGTGAAGACATTTCTTTTGCTACATTTTTATTCGTTTTTATTTTGTTTATTTAATTGTCAGCTAGATACATATTGTTTTGCAGTAACTACACAGAGATAGAGGTTTGCTTTTGTTCATTGAACATGCTTAGCACATATTAGGAGCTCAATAAATATTTGCTGAATAATGAATGAATAAGAGGGTAAAAATTTCCCACCTAAATGCCTTATTTACATGACACCAGCAAATTGACTTATTTTTATCTGAAGTATTAAGAAACCTAAGACTTTAACATTATCAATAGTTTAAATGAAAACAATACAGAAAAAAAGAATTTTCTATGGTGTTTTATAGGTGTATTTCAATACTGCCTAAAATAATGAATTTGATATGAAAAATATATATTCTATATATTTTTATTCTCTCTTTACATATATATTTCCATTTTACTATGTATAAAATTATTTGAGATTCTGTAATAAACTACAAGTTTTTTTGAAAATTCAGTTTGCCTTCTGCAATAAATTTTACTTTCTACAATAAATAAATCAAAATATAGATATTATGGAAAAGAATGTGAAGCCAGAGGAATCTTAGAGGTAAGTAATTCTTTCTTCTAAACTATGGTAGTTAAAACATGTATTCTTCAGTATACACAAAAATATGCAATAAAAACTCACAAGCTATTTAATTTGTCTAGGGCTTGTTCTCATTCTTTAATTATTACACCACTGATAGTTTATACAATCCGAATTATTTAAATGGTGATTTTACTTAGCAAAGAAGCCTTTTTATTTGGAAATGTATGCTTAGCTATTCAGGATCAGTGTACCTATGTCCACATTAACTCTACCCTTTAAAAGATGCATATGTTACTGTTCTTTACTCATCTCATTTTTTCCTAAACCTTTTAAAAAACATCAATTTACTCCATAGGGCACTCCAGTCTACTGAATCCTATATCACCTCACAACACTATTTTTGTGCGGGAATTACCACATCACTATGGAGCATGTACCTCTGGAGAGAAAACAGCAGCCAACTGGCTCACAGCACAGCAGTAGGAAGAGAAGGAATGTTTGGCCAACAAATCTGTAGCAAATATAGACTGCTGTTAATCATGTTCAGTATGAAGTTGTTTTGCACAGTTCTTACTGTTTTCCTACTTATCTTTTCTCAGTAGGGCTAGCCACCAACTGAGCAATCATTTGTCCCACTGGAAGGCAACCTAGTGAGAAAGGGTGTGTCCATCTCCTGCGCCCACTCGTTCCCTCTCCTATGTTTCTCCCCAGACTTCATCTGCACCTTGGAGAAAGCTGTTCAAATCATCAGTGTACCCTTTACGTTAGTCAAAGCCACAGGATTGGTGATGTCAATTATCCAGTTTACCCGCCATATCTTGTAATTTGTCTCAATTCATTTGAAGGGAAAAAATTCTACAAGATAGGAAATTTTGGTTTGCCATGTTCTCTGGAGGGGGGGATTGCTTCTAGACTGAATTTGCCCCAAATCTCCAAATTTTTAATTTGGAGTAAACATCTCTTATTATACTTACAACAAATATATATATCTATGTATATGTATATATACATGCAATTGTTTATAGTCTTACTATATCTGAAGGAAACTAGAGAAGAACAGTTGTATTACTTCGGAGCTGCACATCTCAAAATTTAAGGTACATTATAAGCACCTGGGGATTGTGTTAAAATGCAAAATCTGGGTCAGTGGGTCTAGGCTGAGGCCTGAGATTCTATTCTAACAAGTGTCTAGATAAGTGTTTTTCAACCCTTTTTTTTTTTTTTTTAATCTCACGGCACGCTTCAACTCATAGTTAAACTTCCACAGCACACTTAAATTATGTTGATCAAAAAAAAAAAAGAAGAGTAAAAAAAGAATATACTTACTGTACTTTAAACTACTTTTGAAAATAATTTAACTTATGATCTTTAAAATTTTTCATTGCACACTTAAGATCCTCCAACAGCACACTCGTTGAAAAATCACTGGTCTAGATAATGCCAGTGATGCTGGTCCACACTGTCAGGAGCAAGATTTTAGAGAGATTGCTGGAAGCATTGAGAACATGTAAGCTACCATCTTTCTTATATAAACAGCTCCACTTTCACATTTTGCACAGGGCCGTAGTAATCATGTAGTCACAAAACATGCAGAACACCATGCAGGACAGTGCATTCATGACAGGAGAAAAGCACACTCACATATGAATAAGGTTTCTAATGTCCCCACCTGCTGCTCAGACACCTGCAATCGACAATGGAGGCCTATTATCAGGCAGTAATAAAATAAGCAGTCACAAAGCTGTTTATCTACATAAGACTGGAAGCTCTTCAAAAGTTGAGTCCTAAATGGGTGATTATTGCAGAAGGCTTAGGTCACTTATGACTCTCTCCTAAGAGGTCAATTATAGCTGTCTCTGGCCTGCAACTCTATTTGACTAGTATTTTACTAGGTTCATCTGCCATCTGCAATGTGTAACTAAGAAAAGGTACTATACACTAATGAAATCAAAGTGTGTGCTTTATTACGATTTCTTTGTGCATAGCCACAGGCCCTCCAACACTCTACTCCTTTGTAGTGGTTTTAAGTCAGAGATTATGTAACATCTATTGTGCAAGGCAGGGCTGAGCCCCTGGTTGCCTCGGCGCACCTACTTATGACATGAATTTACTTCATCCTATGGATGTGACAATAATGCATAGTTCACTGGTTTAACTAAAATGTGCTTTTAAAGTTTAATGACAATTGAAGACTAAGAAGAAAAATTTATATATTTTTCATAAATGCAATCATGTATGTTTTTATTTTTAAACGTTATGTTTGGGTCTCATAGATGGGAATTGAACAGTGAGAGGAAACAGAGACTAGGTTTCTTTCTTGTAATTGACTTTTAAATCTAAAGCTCTTGTAATTGGAAAAAAATAAAATTTATGCAATTTGAAAGTGTTCTAACATGCTCTTCCTCCCTATCGATAATTGGATATATTTTTATGCTACAAGTCTCCATTGTGTTCACTTCATTGGGTACCATAATGACAAACAATTTATGTTCAATCTACCAAAATGCTACTTCTTTAGCTTAAAAAAAAAGCGTTGTAACCAGGAACGCTTAATAACAATTCCTTGCTTCAATCTGATTGAATCCATACTTTTCCCACCTCCTGCTACTGTTTCTAATATTAAAGGAGGGTTTATATTTTTTCTGAACAATAGATTTTAATTAAAAAGATTTATTAAAGACAGTTTTCATTCCTATAATTACATTTCCAGTTTCAGAGACATCTGCATTTCAAAGTGTACCACATATTTTCATAAATATTCTACAATTCCCTTAGAGCTTTTTGGTATTTCAATTTCCTCTAACTTTTTCTTAACATCTTCACATTCACTTGTGTGTCCCATTTATTTGTACACAGTCAGAATTAGACATTTCTTCATATAGGTATAAAACAGAATTGTGCTAGAAAGTGGATTCAAAGCATTTCTGTTCTTTGTGAATCAAGATTTTTAAAAGGAACAAAGACAAATTAAGCTCAGTAACAAATGTCTAACAAAAGATCTAGATATCTTACAGAAGTACTTAGAGTGGCAGGGTAAACAAGTAGGCTGAGTTTGCTTTGAAGTTTAAATCATTGTTATTTTAATGGAGTGGAAAATTCATTTAGATAGTAGAATCTGATAGTTACCCAATTAAAGCCTTTTTTGTCTATGTTAATGCAGTTTAAAATTTTTCAGTTTTGAAACCCACTTTTGCCAGAGAATTATCTAAAGATAGAAATAGCTTGAACAGTTGTCTTTAGATATACCTCCTGAGTGACAGTAAATTGTCAATTAGATCTTTAAAGGCTTTTATATAAAATTATAAGCCAATGTATTAAGCTTGATCAAGGTGCAAAGAACAGAGATACACCCAGGTTATTTCACTTAGTTCATGGAGTTGAAGCAAGGCCATGAGGGGGTGCAGGGACATGCACAATGCAGAAAAAACCACTAGTGTATTTTCCACAAGCACACAGGGAAGAATACCACCGTAGAATTGTAGAAGGTAGTGGCCCAATTATTCTTGTCTTTCCTGGACAGTCTTCCTTAGCGCCCCATGGCTTTGGGCCTGAATGATCCAGACTTATCATGATGCTCATTCTTCATCCCTGTGCAAATGCTCCTTCCATTATCATCCACTGGCTTCTTGGTCATCTCTGTTTCATGGAGTCTACTCACTCAGTGCTTTGACCATTCTGAGATTTCTAATAATCATGGCTTTTGCTTATTGTCATATCTGTGTCTTTCAACTTTGTTTTCTTATTAACTGACACACACCATTTCAAAATGCAAACAGAGAGGATGACAGAGAAGCTGATTGGATCGATCACCTGCTATCTATAACTTGGAACCAGACCATATCATTGGCTAAAGACTTGGGGCAGAGCCCATCCCTGGCTCAGGGTAACTTGGTCCTATGGACAACTTTCCTTGAAAGAAAGCCCCTCATGAGTATAGTGTTCTCCTCTCCAATATAAAATAGCATTAAATGGCTTTTAAAAAATAGAATCATTTTAAACTGTAGTTATTTGCTTGATGTGAGCAAGGAGGAAAATATAAATTAATAATTGACATTTAATGTTGAAAAGAGTGCTCAAGAAATTTTGCTCATTCCTAGAATGCTTTTATAGTGGCATTCAATACAGACAGTGTAGTTAGTATAAAGAAAGATCTTAGGAGCAGCACCTGTGGCTCAGTGGGTAGGGTGCTGGCCCCAAATATCAAGGGTGGTGGGTTCCAACCCAGCCCCGGCCAACTGCAACAAAAAATAGCTGGACATTGTGTCAGGTGCCTGTAGTCCCAGCTACTTGGGAGGCTGAGGCAAAAGAATTGCCTAAGCCCAGGAGTTAGAAGTTGCTGTGGTTGTGATACTACAGCACTCTACCGAGGTTGATAAAGTAAGACTCTGTCTCTAAAAAAAAGAAAGATCTTAGGTGCTGTAGTCTATGAGACCCAGAAATTGAATTTCCTTTCTGTCACTTGTCAGCTGGGTAACTTAAGCCACTTAACTTGCCTTCAAGTTTCCATTTTCTTACCTGGAAGGGCTTACTTCACAGTATGTCTAGTACCGGGGTCCTGCCCCAGGGGTGGGGTCCTTTAAGACCTCTGGAAACATCAGCAATAGACTGAGGAAATAATAAAGTTAAAAGCAGCAAGAGATAAAGAGGCAGGACATGCAGAATAGTATTTTCAAAGGTGAGTCCTGCCACTAGGTTGTGGGACTTCAGCAAATGGCCCTTAGTGTTTGTTCCACCCAGCTTTTATTGAAGACTATTTTCTCATTTACCCAAGATGGTATGCTGAGGAAAAAATGAAAACATCAGCGGTTTCTCTGAATAAGCATGTTAGTTCTTATTCTACTTATAAGCATTAACTTTAAGGGTCTGAGCAGCCTTGAGATCTGGAACCCAAGCCTTGTGTGGGGGCAGCCTCCTATTTGTGGTCACACCCACAGATTCCTTGGGGGAGATTAGACTGCTCTAATGTAGAGCAGACAGCAGTGGTGGCAGTTCTTCTGCAAAGAAACAGTGGAAAAGGTACATTTTCACCTCTGTGGTTAGGGTACAAGCCCTCTGCCCCTATCTCAGGGCTCGAGCTGCTCCTTTGATCTCTGCCCTGGCCATTATACAAATCCCCACAGTGGATATTTGCTTTGACTATTGACTGGGTAGGGGTCAGCCTAGTTAACCTTCCTTCCCAGACCTTGCACACAGCTTCTGCTACAGCCATTGTTCTTCCAAGTGCTTACAGACCAGGAGGGGTGTTTATAAACTGAATCCTTTACAGACCAGGCTTTCAGTAAAAGAAGAAACTGCTCAGACAAGTAATTTGACTGGTAGTTTAAAAGTAAGCCAGCTAAACTGTTCTGCCTTGCTCAGCTTATTTCTCTGTTTTCCCCCTTTTCTAGTGTTGTTTTCCCTTGCCAAGAATGAGGTCTTCTATCCCCATTGTTCCTGCAGTCTAGCATTCATTTTATATCTCTTCAAAGGAGATATGAGCTGATATTCTTTTTTTTTTTTGCAGTTTTTGTCTGGCGCCAGGTTTGAACCCCCCCCCCAATATATGGGGCCGGTGCCCTACTCCTTTGAGTCACAGGGCCGCCCTAAACATGATTAAATCTGATCCCTAGTTCTTATACCACCAGGGAAATTCATCTGGGAGGGGAGTGCTGCTTCTTACTCCTTGGGTTCTGCAGGAATCTCTAAGTCTTACTGAGAAAATGTTTGAAGAAGCAAGTTTATTCTTTCATTCATATTTGTTACCACTGAAGTTTCTCTTGCCTAAGCCAAATTGATCTCTGAAAATCACAACTTGACTCTAATACCTTACAAAAAGGATAAGAATATTTGCCAAGAAATTGCATGGCCTTCTTTCACCATAGTTCATATGATGAGGCTCTATCCTAAGCATCACTTTCCAAGTATCACCTCATTCATTCCTAAAACAACCAGGGGAGAGAGATACGATTATGTGTCCAGGAATTGGGCTCAGGGATGGGAGCAGCTTGCCTAAGTATAGCCTCACAACTCATAAATAGCAGAAGCAAGATTTTAACCATTGTGGTCTAGATTAACATAAATCTAGTCCAGTCTCAAGGGTCTTGGTAGGGGGTTTCCTACCATTTTAGAAGTCACAGCTAAAGTAAAGGATTAGGGTCAAGGATTATAAACACCAAGGAAAATCTTGGTTCTCTTTTCCTAAACTTCTCAGGGCAAGTCCAAGGGTAGAAAATGATTGACAAGTGTCTCCAAGCTTAGTTCCACAGAGATACAATTCTAATAGACGCAGCTTTGAGGAATAAAATGATAAAGAACCCTTGCAGTCCACTAAATGCTGAGTCTTCCCTGTGGGGTCACAAATCTCAATACCTGGAACCTTGGTATAATTCTTCACCTTTCTCTCTTTATTTTAAGACAGAGTCTCACTTTGTCAGCCTTGGTAGAGTGCTGTGACATTGTCGCTCACAACAACCTCAAACTCTTAGCTTCAAGCAATCCTCTTGTCTCAGCCACTCAAGTAGCTGGGACTAGAGGCTCCTGCCACAACACCTGGCTATTTTTAGAGATGAGTGATCACTTTGCTCAAGCTGGTCTTAAACTCGTGAGCTCAAGTGATCTACCCACCTCAGCCTCTCAGAGCGCTAGGATTAGATTACAGGTGTGAGCCACTAGACCCAGCCTATTTGTCACCTCTTAAAAGGTAGTTGGCATGATGCTGGTAAAACAACTGTTAACTGGTGGCTGTTAACCCTGGGCAGAGAAAAAAATCTCAAGGTTGCTACAATAAGGGAAAGTACAGTAGAACCTATGTAAGTTGACCACCCAAGGGACTATAACAAACTAGGGAACATATGGAAGTGGTCAACATAAAGAACTAGGCCTACTCTACTGATGTGTCATGTACTGCACATTCTTGTACAGCTTTTTCTTTTTTTAGAGAGAGAGTCTCACTTTGTCACCCTCAGTAGAGAGCCATGGTGTCACAGCTCACAGCAACTTCCAGCTCTTGGGCTTAGGTGATTCTCTTGCCTCAGCCTCCGGAGTAGCTGGGACTATAGGCACTCACCACAATGTCTGGCTATTTTTTTTGTTGCAGTTTGGCCAGGGCTGGGTTCAAACCCACCACCTTCGGTATATGAGGCCAGCACCCTACTCACTGAGCTACAGGTGCAGCCCTCTTGTACAGCTTTTATTAGAGAAAATCATCAGCCGGCATGGTGGCTCCCTCCTGTAATTCTAGCACTCTGGGAGGCCAAAGTGGGGGTAATGCCTGAGCTTGCAGATTCGAGATTAGCCTGAGCCATAGTGAGACCCCATCTCTAAAAATAGCTGGGTACTATGGTGGGTGCTTGTAGTCCCAGCTGCTTGGGAGGTTGAGGCAAGAGAGTCACTTGAGCCTAAGAGTTTTAGGTTGCTATGAGCTGTGACACCATTGCACTTTACCAAGAGTGACAAAGTAAGACTGTCTTAAAAAAAAAAAAGAAAATCATACATACGGTATTATGCAAAATCAATGCATTCACTGTTTTCTAATGGTTTAATCATTATTTCTGAAAACAAGATTCAATCTTGATTTGTTTCATATTCTTATAACAAACATAAGTGAAGAAAGCACTCTCAACACTGGTTATAGCCACATACCTGGAAACTTTTCCACAGCAAATGACTTCAACTTCATAATCAGGTATCTGAGATCCTCTTCTTTTAGAGTCTCTCCAATTTCTTTCTCATCCTTACTTGCATCTTTCACATCATGCACTTTTACACTGACCTTTACTTCAGTCAATATTGCTTGGAAAATTGGTGCTAGATCAGTTCATTACAAGTTGCCACCTCATCATCCTTTGTAACAAAACCTTCAAGATCTACTCCTTAAATTTCTACCATGGTAGATGGACTGGGGCCAAAACATCATGCTCTTGGATAGTGACAAATCCAACTTTCTGGAAGCACTTCTCTATCATTTCTGTCTGAACTTTTTTGCAAGCAGAACTGATCCAGAGGACAGCATCCAGAGCAACTGATACAGAGGATTAAGTTGCTCTCACAGGTGCACCACAGTTTGTGTTTTAGCAGTGACTAAACACAAACCTGTGATCAGCTGGGCTTGGTAGTACATTTTAAACGTTTGGATGATGCCTTGGTCAAGAGATTGGATTACCGAGGTCGTGTTTGGAGACAAATTTCAATGTCATGTTTGTGAGATGTTTCACTTGTGGGTGGCCAGGACAGCTGCCTACTGTCAGTAGACTAGACCATTTCCTCTTCTTCATTTCTCAGTTGATATCCCTTACCCAACCTCAAATAGTGCACCAGTCATCCACACTCATTTGGGTGACATGGGGATCTTTGAGCCTCCAGGTCCTTGAATGCACATGGCTTTGATGATTTACTAATCACCAAGGATTTTAGTTTCTTTCCTATTGAGCTAGTGCAAAGCACAATTGTGAAAATCTTTTACATTTGTCAAGCTTCATACAAGGCTTCTGTTAGCTATCACATTGCAAAAGAATTCACACATGTCAGCATTAAAGATGTCACTAATTAAATTTAATTAATTAATTTATTTTTTTGAGACAGAGTCTCACTTTGTCACCACGGCATCACAGCTCACAGCAACCTCCAACTGTTGGGCTTAAGTGATTCTCTTGCCTCAGCCTTCCAAGTAGCTGGAACTACAGGTACCCACCACAATGCTTGGGTATTTTATTTTTTGGTTGTAGTTGTCATTGTTTTTTGGCAGGCCTAGGCTGGATTCAAACCCACCAGCTCTGGTGTATGTGGCTGATGCACTAGCTGCTGAGCAACAGGTGCCGAGCCCCAAAGATGTCATTTTTAAAGACTCTGGTGAAGTCCAGGAACTTTTTGATGACCTCTTCTACAACTTTTACTGGGAATATAAGACTTTCTGGGAGATATTGTATCAAAGTTTAAATTTATTGATCTACTTGATGCTTGGAAATATGCTACCCTGAATTCCTGTATGATTTTCTTTAGCAACTTCTTGGATCATTGGCACAGAGATTTGGGCATTAACTGCTCTCATTTGCTTGGACCAGATTCATGTCTTTGTTGACTTCATCAAGGGACAATTTTTTCCTTTTCCATTGAAGGCTCTTCTTTTGTTACCATATCTCTCCAAAGCTCATGTTTATATTGTTGGATGTTGCTAAGTGTGATCTTGACCAAAATGCCATCTTTCTTTGGCCACTGCTTTCCAGAATATGTCGAACATCAACCTTTTCCTTCAATGTTAGCTCTTTGAGTTCTTTCCTTTGGGCCATAATGTTTCAATTAACTATGAAATTTTTCAGTAATTGTAGGATGTACCTAAAATTCAGACCTGTCCTTCACATTGAAAAAAAACTTCCACAACATGTGATAAACAATAAACAACAGGACATTAGGCCTAATGCAACATGTGTTAATAATAACACATGAACAGAGAATTTATTCTAAATAAAAAATAGTGCAACTAAAGGGCAAAGCCCACACCTTCTATCCCTTGGTGTAGAGTGGACTTAACTTGTGCAATTATAGAGGGTAAATTAATATTATGTTTCATAGTCCAAGTGAATAAGATAGAGCTTACAGAAGTGGCCAGTATATAGAGGTCAGTCTTCCATTGAGTACATGTGGTATGTGTCTATGAAAATTAAGTCAACTTAAGGAGGTGGTCAATGTAGGGCAGTAGTCACCTAGAAGGTTCTACTATATTACAGTGTCTCCTCTTTCCCAGGGCCTTCTTAAGGGAGAGGGTGAAAAACCTAGAGGTTATATATCCTTCTTCAGATATAATTGGGTTTTTAAATCTTCATCCCTTTCAATAACTGTAATGTTATTTAATTATACTAAGTAACAAACATTTTGGGTTTTTTTGCTATTACTATCCTAACCATAGTGCCCTTCTAGGAGAAAAAAAAATAGGTAAGAATCAAACATATTCAGAGACATTACCTAGCATATACCTCTTGAAAATGTAGATATTAATACATAGAAATAAAACATATTTTTAAAAAAAAGTTAGCAACCTAATTACTAATTTCATACATACTCTGTCAGTTGGCTAAATATGTGCTGACTTTCACTAAGCTGTTCAGCTGCTCCCCTCAGAAGTACAAGGAATTGCCTTTAAAAGAAAAAAATAATTAAGAGTACTATCCTGATTCTTGCTTTTCAGAGCAGCTAAAATAACCTACAATTCAACTTCCTTTTGAGCCACTAACTTATAATGGCAATACATTTACTTTAATAATACAGACTTATTGGCCTTCTTTCAGATTTATTGAATAAAAATCTCAAGAATTTAATCTTGGCACCTTGTATTTTGAATGCCTTTCCCAGTGGGTCCTATGCCACTAGGGTAGCACTTCTCCATTTGGAAAACACAGAAACTTTATCAATCATCTTCAAGATTTGGCTGTCCTGTGGGCTAATCTTACTGGGGTTAGATGACACCTCAAATTCAGGTCAGCTTTTAAAGGAAATTTGAAGGGGGGGTCAGGAGCTGTGAGTTGTAGCCATAAATTAATGACTAGTATTTTTAAAATGGATTTCAAAATTAGTCTATGAATTGATAATACTTTAATAATTTCTTTATAATATTAAAAACCGATTTTTCTCTGTCTTCTGGTTGCCAATAACTTTTTGAAAACCATGCATTAACTTTTATAAGGAAAAGAAAGCATTCTTAATAATCCTCAGAGGTCAAATATTATTTTTCCATGATGAATTATTCAAAGTTAAATGGAAGTCAAACCAGTCGTGCAGAGAACAGGTCTTTCTATGCTGCTGAGTCATGACTGTGACTCTAAGAAATACCTTTATAATGTTTGATTCTCAGCCTGTGATAATAACTAGTGTCAAAAGATGGGAACATTCTGTACCAAAATTTGAAAAATGCCATTGACTAAAAAAGAAAGCTTTGTTAACAGAGTTCACCCTAATACTCCAAGCTGACCTTTTAGTAGGAGAGCTGCTGTAGACCTCTGAGGCAGTCTCCGTGGAAGGCTACCGCAAATGGAAAGGATAGTGCCTTTAAGATAAACACAGACACACCGGAACAGCAAATGAAAATCTTGGTACCACTGAAAAAGTGAGAGCGCATGACCCCTTGTAAATCAGTCTCAACATTAACAAACTAAACTTGCTACAAAATTACTTTTTAACTCGACATACATACACCAGACGGCTTGAATACAGTAGGGTATGTTGCTTTGGGTGACGTGATGCTTTTGAGGATTGAGAGTTGATACCAAAATTTGGTTTGAGGACATCTTTTTTTTTTTTTTTTTTTGGTTTGAGGATATCTTTCGTTTCCTGATAATTCTATTTAGTGTTTTAATCCTTTGAGTCTATGGAAGATACAGACTATTTTCTTCACTAAACTGGTGAGTTTGCATGTGCACAAAATATCTTTGCAGAGTAAGAAAACATGCTTGTAATCTGAAACAATCTAAAAAGCTGTCAGGGTTATAACTATTGGAGAATAATGCGTCCCTCTCACTGCACTCTGGTTTTGCTAAAACTACTCCATTAAGTGACTCCTTAATACTGCACGCAAAAAATCATAAACAACAAAATTCCATCTGCAAGCTTTAGAATATCTATCAATTCCTCATTAGCAAAACATATCCCACCTCAGAATCAAAACATAGTTGTTTTGTTCTTCACTTTTGAATTTATATTTCTCTTATGTCTATACCCACTTGTAATCAGCATGGTTTTGAAGTTTATGCTGTTGTAGCTTTTTGAAAGTAGACACTTTTCTGGCTGTTCATACTGACATAACCGTTCTGTCTGTTGTCATTCTTGACCATCTAATACAGTCGTTAGGGATCTAACCAAAGAGGGAGTGTAAGTACTGTTAACCATAAGGGTTTACTGATGTTGAATATCTATGCTTCTACCTGTCTGGGAGAAGTAATAATTACCCAAATTTCCAGCTCAGCTATTTATCACACTCTCACCATTTCAGTCCAGTGGAGTGTTAAAAGACACAATTTTTTAAAATACAAGTTTCCGGTTAATTAAATAAGACCATTCCTGCACCTGTAGACATGAAAGATATTTTTATCTACCACTGAAGTTGGTGAAATCCAGCAGTCACTTCCTAGTAGGGCCACATAGAAACTTTCACGAAAATAAATGTTGTTATATATTATTAAGTGTGCAAAATTATACAATGCATAGACTTAATTTAAAATAAATTCCAAAGGAGGAAGTCTATTTAGTTAATATTAGCTTAAGTTTGCCACTCAAGAAAAAGACATGCTCATCTGTTCCTTAATATTTTATCTCATTATATTACTCTCCTTTTGCTACTAGGATTAGGAGACCTCAGAGTGTGTGTGTGTGTGTGTCAGGCAGTGAAAATCACCTTTGATCTATACCCAGTGCATATGTGTTATGAACCTAATATGTGACAGGCATTCTCCTAGGCATTTTGGGTATACTAGTGAATATAACAGACAAAAATCCCTGCCCGCATGGGGTTTACAGTCTAGCAGTCATGACTGGAGTGGAGAGGTAGCTGGGAAATAATTATCATGATATAGTATAAAATACATCAGACTGAGGGGGGTTGACTTGTGGGTAGTGGGAGAGTTGAAATTTTAAATAAAGTGGTCAGAATGAGGCCACCCTCAGGGAGAAAATGACTTTTGAGTCAATATTTGAAGGAGACGTGAAGAGCTCAAAAGCACTTTAACAAAGCTTATTTCTCCGCATTTTCTCAGGCTTTGATTTCCAGCTTAGGAGAGGAGAGAAGCAGGAAGTATGGATCAGAGGTAATGCAATAAGGCTTTTCATTATCTACAAGTACAGAGAGATTAAATTTTTTCTGCAATTCTAAGGAGAAGATCATACTATGTATGCTACAAACGAAAACGAGGTTTTAATATTTGGTCTCTACCATTTTCTGGCTCTGAGACCTTACGCAGGTTCTTTAAAGCCCATGAGTTTCAGTGTTACATTGAATGGAATCATGCAAATTAAACACTTAGCACAGTGACTGACATAACAAATACCCACAAACCATTACTAACTTTTCATTTATTATTTTAACCTTAAAAAAAAAGTAAAATTCTTCATAGCTTACCAACTGGAGCTTTCCTTCTAAAGAGAAATTACCAAGTTTCTAGAGTATTCTAAAATGGTACATTATTTTTCTATGTGGTTAAAGGAATACAATGTATGATTTGGAATACTTTGAGTATACTTTTTATTAGGCAGTGTTTGAACAAGACCAGGTAATACTATTACTAATACCCTAATCTGAATACCCAAGATAAACCCAGTATTCAAGAACTCTGTCTTTATTTGGAGTGACAGAAAAATAGTTTAATATTTTAAGCTAGTACATAGACAGCAGTGATTACCATTCACTTATTTCTGTGTTAAGAGATATAAATATCCATCAACTCTAATATGAAGGCAGTACCAAAAAAAGATATAAATATCTTAAATACAACAGAAAATGTCCAGGTCCAGAAGATTTCAAAAGGCAGTGGAGAGTAGAACAGATCTAGAATGATAGAAAAATCCGTCTATTATACTTTAATGCAAATTTTTTTAATTTATTTTTTTCTAGCTTGACTTTCTTCACTTCTTCCCTCCCTTCATAGAATGGCATAGGTAGGGTAACCCTAAAATGTATTGAGCAAATTGGGACACTCTTGAGAATAAACAGAGACAGTATTAATAATTACGTTGGGACAACAGGACCAGTTTGTGTCTGTTGTATATAAACAGGCATGAACAGTTGTGGAGGTATAGGGCAGCTTTTGTTCACTCATACATTAAAAAAACTAGCCAGAAGCTTGGGGATGAGCAGTTTTTGAAAAGTCTGAGATAATTATTACCTCTGGGATAATTTAAGGAGACAAAACAAAATTACCTTACTTGGAGGCAGGCCAGGAGAATAGAGTTATCCTCCCTCCTTTTTTTTCATTTTAATAAGTGTCATGGAGTTTGTCTTGAATGACAGTGATTACAGAATTGATTAAAAGCTCATTCTATTTCAAACTTCTCCATACAACATCTTTGCTTTGGTTTTACTTTTTCAAGACCTTTTGCTCTGTTTCTTGTATTTGAATACATCTCAGTAGACAAGTATTTATTTGCCTTGGCAAGCCCTAGGTAGTGTATTCACCAAGCGTCAGGCTGGTCTCTTTCCTAATAACTGGTGGTTACTGTTTCAAATAGCTCTATCTGGTCTGTTTTGGCCTAATTGTGACTGTATAAGCCACATGCCCAAAGTTTTTCTTACACTTTTTACCAGCAAATATATTGGAAGAATAATGAATTTGGGTAGGAAGTTGGAGAGAAATGGGAAATATTTGGGCAAGCTTGCTTTTCTCTCTTGTTCTCTGTTTGATTAGCAAATTCCTGGAGAACACTACATTTCAACAGTATATTTCTCTCACTGCTCACAAACAGCCAGTGAGAGAAAGACTGGGTGGGAAGAGGAAGGAACAGAAAAAGCGGGGGAGGGGGAACAGCATCTGAGATTTTCAGAATGCTAACGAATATGTCAGCATCTATTTAGCTTCCACAAATTACGCTGTTTCTCTGATTCTCAGCACAAAATGTATGCAGTGTTTCTGTGGTATCAAATGAGCATTAGTCCTGGTGTCATTATTAAAGTCACAATTTTTGAAGTGGTGCAAACTAAACCAGTCTTCATAGTGAATCAAAAAAAACAGTCCTTTGCTATTGAAATGTTAAGGTGGCTCCGCCCTTCCTAAAGTGAGAGAACCAGGGGGTCAAACCCAGGCTAGGAGGGAGTATAGCAAGGTAACAGAGGCAGTAAAAATCGTGTGGAATTACATGCTGAATTCTTCAAGTTCTGACTTCATTCTTGGGACTACTTTCTTTTATATAGATAGTGATTCCGGAAATAATGTCCCATAATAGTATTTCAGAGGTGCTCTTGGGCGCAATAGCTCCAGATAGTGGAGATTAGGTAGATATTCAGGGTCTTACTTGGCGGGCTTGTTAGAGGAGAACTTTCACATCATCCATTTTGCCTCTAATCACGTTTTCCATTTCTGGTGTGTGCTTCGCTCATAACCCTGTTTTTATATCATAACACTTGCTGTATCAGCACCCGTTCTCTTTCCAGTGCTCAATTTTAAATAGCTTCATTATGAAAAATACAGGACTTAAAAGCATGGCCCAAATGTGTACGCGTACTACTGCAACCCAAGATGAAGAGAAGCTGAGAGGGACACTGACGGCTGAAGTAACTTTAGCCTATGGGGTAGCTCACTATTTTAATGGATTTTTTTTCTGTCCATTTTATTAAGAGTTCTTGGATATGGTAAATGGTAGCCATCTCCTAGAAACATTCTTTTGTAAAGTTAAACATTTTTTCATCATTTCAAAATGACGAATAGGCCAGGCACAGTGGCTCACACCTATAATCCTCATACTCTGGGAGGTCCACATGGGTGGATCACCTGAGCTTAGAAGTTCAAGACCAGCTTGAGCAAGAGTCAGTTTAAAAATAGAAAAACTAGCTGGTTGTCTTGGTGGGCACCTGTAGTCTCAGCTAAGAGGGAAGCTGAGGCAAGAGGATATTTTGAGCCCAGAAGGTTGAGGCTGCTGTGAGCCACAGTACCATGGCCCTCAACCCATAGCAACAGAGTGAGAATCAGTTCCCCTCTGAAAAAAGAATAAAAAGATGGGGCTCAGTTACTTTAACCCTAACTAGGGTCTGCTTGATTTTTAAATGTCATGTGCTAGTTGTGAAAATTAATGTATGTTTTAATGTTATACAGTAGCTTTTTGATAAAACTAGGGATTAAAAAATACTATATCAATGACTATGAAAATGTTTTCTTATTTTAGCTTTCACAAAGTCATTCCCAGCCCCAATTGCATGACACTGTCAAAGATAGTCAGATGGGGGCTCCCACTGCTTTAAGTTACAGAAGTTTTGATGACTAAATAGTCTTATACATCTCAAAGTTTATAAGCCCCCGGGCATTTTGCCAAATCCCAGAATGGGTGCGGACTCTGAGTTGTGGTGGTCATGCATGTTCAGAAATAGTTAAGTTCAAATAACATCACTCTTAACTGAAATTAGGATTCTTTAGAGAAATAATTATGATGTTTCTAAATCTCTGTTTTAGTCTATAAACGTTGTTTTCCAACATTCCACTTATACTTCAAATGGTAGTATGCACAAATTACATATATGGACACTTTCCAATAAAATGCAGTCTACATTTATTGTCTTCTCATATATAGAAGGTAAACTTTGGGTCATCTAAGTAGAAAGAGAGGAAGTCAAACAGATGAAAGTATTAGAGCTTCTTGTGTCTCCTTATATAGCACAGCTCTGTATCTGAACGAAAGTGACTCGTGTCCGGGAGTCAGAACCCACAGTTCCCAGGTGTAGCTACCCTGAAACAGGTGCACCTCACTGAGCCCCCCCCCCCATGTTTCCTGACCCGAACGCTACAAACGGACCTGAGTTTCTGGGATTCTCTAGCCTCAGTGTTGTCTCTTCCCTGTGAAATACTTTCTTTTCTTACAGCTTTCAGAACCTTTTCTTCGTATAGGCTTAAGAAAATTCTGAAGTGGGGCGGTGGTGACAGCTTTCCTGTTAACATCTTCCTGAAGCCATACGGGCTTCATTTTTAAAGAAATAAAAGAGGGAAGATGAAATTCAGATTGCGTTACTCAGTTACCGTTTCTCAAAAAAAAAGGAAAAAATAAAAGAAACATTTATTTCTTCTCATTTTCGAATCAGTGAGGGATATTTACATATAAAAACAAAGCAGGTTAAAGTTAGCTCACCCATTTAACTTAGTCAAATACAATTAAGGTGAAAATAAACAAAATCAGAGCAGAGCACTTCAAATGAAGCTCATAGGCTGGATACCATGCCTTCTGTAACATTTTTATATTTCCAACAGTGGGAGGTATCCTATTTTGAGACACTAAATTGATCAAGATCTGTCATTTGAGCAAGTTCTTTCCTCATGACAACAACACAAAAAGGGAAGTATTTCTAACTCTGGCTATGAATTACTTGATTTTTAAGTTTCCCTTGCTATTTGGGAAAATTAACATAAGCTTTACTCATCTACAGCACCTTTTTGAGAAGAATGAAGATTGCAACTTATTGTATCAAAAAATTATTACTAAAACTTTTTCTTAGTTTTCTCTACTTCTACATTAAAAATAAGCAGAACACTTAATTTTTTTATATGCGTGTAAGCTGCAGGATTTCAGCTGATGCTTACTTTTAACAATATCTCACATGTTGGATTCAAATTATTTTGCTATTGAGAAGAACAAAACTCATTTTGAAAATGAATTATTGCCTTTTTGTTTGTATTCAACAGCAATGTCATACATTTAGAAGAAATAAATATTCTCTTCTTTTGTCAATAAGAGATCCACTTCATTTATTCCTATTTAGTTGTCTTCTCTTTGTCAGGATTTAGACTAATGAGAAAATCTTAGAAAGATCCTTTACTGTCTAAACACCAAGCACGCAAATGCTTCTCAATAGAAATAACACAAGAAATGCATTCAAAGACAATACCTAGCCTGAGAAATTCTTGTGTGCTGACAGCTCTCCAACAGTGTTGTCACAGCAGGAAGACATCAGTTGAAGAAACAGATAGTGACCTCAAAAAAAGTCTGGTCAGCAGTGTGGACAGGGTTTCACAAGATTATAAATCACCCCAGGGTCGCTCTGTTCCCACCATAAAGAGAGCATGGTCATTTTATTGTAATCTAATAAGAGGTGGGAGCAAAGGACAGCTCCAGTGGGTGTTTGCAAAAAAAATTCTTGATTACAGTTTCAAAACTATACAGTTTCTGTGCCATTGAAGTGCAGATTATAGGGGTTAAGGCCATGTTAGGATTGGATTACCTTTATAGCTGTGTGTTATCCCCTGGTTCATGAATCAGAAAGTACTTAAATTAAACTGAACATTTGGGAGTAATCCCAGTATGTAGCATGGCAGTGGAAAGTTAATCATGATTTGGTGATAGATTATTAAGCTGTTCATTTGAAGGGGATCTTTAACTCAGTGTGGATATACTACATATATTAATATAGAAAAAAGTCCTCACCCTTTGTATAACAAGTTATGTTAGGACTGACTTCAGGGAGGAACGATTAAATGGGAAAAAATAAAACCCACATACATAAAAGAAATTTAAGTCTGGTTTGATTTACTAGCAGATTTTTCATTTTGTTGTATCTTACTACTTTTTTATCATATTAACATGTATGGGTTCATGTTTATGTTTATTTTTGTTTGATACTGTTTCACTCAAGCTATGTGGTTACTAAATTTTGTATGACCCGTTTTGACCTAAGAATAGCTAATAATTTAATCTTTAAAATACTTAGGAATCAGAAAGTTGTTAGGAATACTTAGGAATCAGAAAATTGTTCTAACTGGATGGAAGGTTCCTGAGGAAACAGTAGCCAAACTTGTGAAGTAAAACTCTCTAGAAGTGATGACATTTGAAAATGGTGCATGGCTTTTCATTTGGCCTAGCAGCACTTCATGTGGTGGTGAAAAGAAGGTTTTAACTTCATTCAGTCATTTTATCATTTGTACTTAAGCTTCTTCAACACTATTTGATGTATATACATTGCTGGGACCACAATCAGGCGTCCTTCCATTGAAATGGATTTTATTCCCTAACTTATCGCCTTGGCTTTGTCAGTTTGTTCCTCTGGAGCCGTGCTGACACCCGGAGATAAGTTCTATCAGTCTTGGGCTATTGACTGAATTGTGATTGTGAAGACACCATCACTTAAGAGTAGAGAGAAAAAAGAATGAGTTGTTATTTCAGAAAATATATTTTATGTTATGGTTCCAAACCCAAAGGTAAAGAAGATGGGGTTTGCAGCTCTTCAATTTTATTAGGCATAAATTGGATTTTGTATGCTGCTTTTGTCGTCTCTCTTCCCTTCAGGAGTCACAGACGCTGTGGTTTTGCTCCGGTTTACTTTCCTTGCGCAAAGACGAATGTGAAAGGGAATTCTGACTCTCGGAGGATATTAGACCGGTCGGTTAAACATAGTGGGTCTTTAATTCACCTCCGTTTATTTTCCACTTGTCAGTTTCTCTTTGATTCTTCCTCCTTTATATATGCTTAAGCAGGTGAGTAGGCAAATTTCCCTGTGAATCTTTGCCTCCTGCTTTCTCCAGTGCTGCTACAAGTGAGACTACATGAACTAGAACCTGGAAATGATCACTACCAGGCAAGTTCACTTCTGCATGGAGAAAACATCATTTCTGTGACTTTGACAGCCTCCTCGGGTTGAAAGAACAAAATCACTGAATGTCAGTGTAAATTCAAGCTGCAAATGGCCAGGACAATAGTACCCGATTTTTGAATTCTAATTTATACTTAACTTTATTCTGTCCCCCATTGACTGCTGTGGAATTTTGCCTAATGAGAAAGGTATATTTGATCTCAACCTCTCATACCTCTTCTGAATTTGGAGAGGTTGTAGATGTGCTTTTTATTCTTACTTTCTCCCCTCCCACCACCATGATTTACCAGTGAAGTGTAAATAAATAGGTTCACTTAAAATATATGGGGATTTAAAGAGATTTCCCAAATTCTGATTTCCTTTTAAGTAGAAAACATACAATTGATCATTTGTAGCAGAAATTTTTACACTCTCCCTACGTAAAGCATACGAATTAATTCACAGCAATAGTGATCTGACGCTGAAATTCCTCATAGAGCTAGGACTTGCACATAGCCATCCATCTGTTTTACAGATGCATTTTTCCTTGGAAATCTTTCTTACTGGATAGTCTCAAATAGAACATACGTAAGTGCAAATGCCAACATGTATTTTTGTTCGTGGCACAGAATAGACTGGTTAAGGTAGACAAACAAATGTACTTACTTTGATTTATCATTTCTGACATTAGCATGTACCATACTGCTCTCTAGGAAAGAAAATGCTTGCACCTGCAGACAGAGATATAAACACTACTTTGATTATTTGAAACAAACCGTTAGACTTTGATGAAAGAACTATTACAATGGTCAATCCTGCACAGGGAGACTGCTTGGAGATAATGGATGAGCACTCTGCAATTACTTGTTTAGAATTTAAAGAAGTATTTTGGGGGGAAGAAATAGGTATGTAAAGCAAATTGACGTTTTAGTGCTGGTACATAGTTGCACTGACTTTCTCATCTTCTCTATCAAATTAATTTAAAAGAGATGAACTTATTCTAATGGCCAATGAATTTTTTTAAAACTACATATAAAGTCATTCTGTATACCTTTCAAAAATAATTTCCCAAGTAGGATTTTATTTATTTGCATCTAGATACTAAGAGATATTTTGTTTTACTTATACATGTAAACTCTCTCTCTCTCACACACACACAAAACCAGGTCTAATGATGAATTAAATACCTATTTCTCCTATGTGATTGGCAGGTGGAAATTATGCTTGATCAAAACATGTATATAAAACATATCCCCAAACTACCCAAGTACTGAAATTGCCTCACTATGAAGACATTTTATGTAAAAGGTACAAGTTGAGCTCAATTATGAAGTTTTGGAGGGCAAAATGCTTTTACCTTTCTACCATTAGTGCATCAGTGTTAGCTGAACGTGAGGTTAGACAGTTTTATTCAGTGTTGGCCAAACACCCGGTCTGCAGAGAATGGGAATAAAAGTGAGAGAGAGTGTGGAGGACAAGAAGTGGGGACAGGGGATACCAGCACGGAGCCTAAAACTGAGGGGCTGAGAGGCAGGAGGACCCAGCACGGAGGTGAAGGAGCAGGGGCTGCCCACTGATGGGCCACAGAGGCACCTGCCGTGAAGGCCAACCCAACATTTCTCCCAGTGTTTGCCGTGAGCCCCCCTAAAGCCTCATAACCTGTCCCTGCGAAAGAATGAAGAACATCCTAAACACTGCCTTAGAAAAACGATGAGCTTTGTAGATGGCACATTATGGGAATGCTAATGTTTTATGGCTAAATATCTATTTTTATGCTACAAACTATGGTTTGTAGTTTAAAAAATATGCACGTTTAAAAAGATGTTTGCAACTTTTTTCTTTTTATAGTCCCCATTACATTTGAATGTGGATAGTACCAATACAATTAGGTTAATTTACCAACAAGGAAATGTAGGTGTCACGGAGGTTAGAGAACTTGCTCAACTACAAAGACAGGAAGCTGCAGAGAGAAGCAGACACGGATCTTATCACTCTCTCTGGTGCCTTTCCATCAGCCTGTGATGTAGCTTTACAATTTTGAAAGATTGTGGTTTCCCAATCCTCAGGGTTCAAGTCTTCCTCAGGAGAGTTTAGCATCGAAAACAGTGCAGGAAAAAATAATCCCATTGGGGTTTTATTTTCACTGCATTTCAAACCTATTTATGTATGAATTTGGCAGACAGAGGAGAGAAAGGAGAGGTCCTGTTTGGTGGCATTGAAAGTAACGAACTGCAGTTGCAGGTCTTGACACAGTGCCTGAATTTACGTATCTATATTGCAGAACCTCTACTTTACTCACTCCATCCAAAACTATCAGAGGGATTATCAATTTACAGATAACCTCAGATGAATATCAAATGATTTTTACGAGATTAAGGGCATTATTCTCTAAACAATGCAGTTGCTCTAAAATTTGGTTGCCAGTTAAAAAAAAAAAAAAAGGAGCAGAGACACTTGTCTTAATGAAGGATTTGCGGTTTAATCTGTGCCTTAAAACCATAAATGTTGGGAACTCACCATCAGTTATGTATTTATGTCTTTTCCCCTTATTCTTTTCTTACTTCTTCAACTGGTATGCACAGTCTGAGGTTTTATTATCAGCGACATAAATTAAGTTGCAGATGTCTAAAGGGCACTGTACCATTGAAGGTGAATCCGATGTTTTTATAAACTTAATAAGGAGTGTTCTCGCAATGACCTTGTTCTTCTGTAGCACGTTGACGATCTTTTGATGTCATCCTCACTCTTGCTGTCAGCTTCATTCTTTGGGTCTGCTGGCTCTTCTGCTATTATGGAATTATTTGCTGGTTGAATGAATGTTTTCTCAAGTTTGGAATTTAGTACGCAAACCAAGGATGGCTTACCAATTAAGTTGCACGTTTATTTGTTTTTACCCGGCTTGGCATTGAAGGCTGTATTCTCTGGATTAATGAAGCCCATGATATAATAATTAGTTTTAGGTTTCCGCAGCCAATATGTTATATAACAAGAGGTGATCTAGTTTGGAGAGTGTAAGTCAGTAGGCCCCAGACGGAGCCTTACCTACATCCCTGAAGACAAGATAACATAACCTTCTTGAATATGGACAGGTTGGAACCAGTGAGCTCTGTTTAGAAGCATAAAAGTGGATTTACATGCTGGAGTTTGGCCTGTGAGGCTGGAGAGAACAACTTTCTCTCATCGTCTTTGTTTCTTTCTTTCCCACTAAAAATCATGCCAAATATTTAGATTATAAAAGTGAGCCTAGCATGTTAGAATACATTATCAAGATAATAAGGATCTTCATCATTGTCCTGGAAGAATTTGAATGTCTTATGGAACCCGGTACAGATTTAATTGTAAAGCATTTGAAAGACTTTGGTTCAGAGTTACAGACAGTTCCCTATTTCGACTTACAGTTAATGAAAATTCCAGCAATTAGCCCCAGTTCAGCTGTCAACAAACATTCTCTGAGTGCCTTTGCTTTAATGCCATATAGTTTATTTTGAATTTGTAAGGTTATTGTAGACTTTACAATTTTTCTTTTATAATAATTCGTATTCATTCATTCATTTTTCCAACTTGCTTCTGGGGGAAGAGAAAGTTGTTGAAAAAGTTGCAGTTTCTGTCCTCAAGGATCCATAGGAGGCATGCCTGAACAAACACACATACACACATACATATATATAAACATGGAGGTGAAATAAAATATATCTAAAGGCACTTTGATATGTATGAATATACATGTATAATAGCTACTATTATATATAATAAATTGTGTTTTATTTTACTTGTATTTTTAAGCATATAAAACTATAGGCTTTTATGGTAGCAGGAAGAAGGTGCCACAAGAAATATCAGTAGGATGGTGTGGAAAAGTGTGCGGGTGGAAGGAGGCAGGCTATTCACCGACATGGTCCTGGATGAGGTAATAACATAACTGAGTCTTTCAGGACGACTAATGGTAGGAAAAAGTATCAGGCATACGGGCCAGCAGAAGCACAGAGTTGCTGATAATATTTTTGTGTAGCCTAGAAAACTGAAAACATCTTGAGGTTTAGTGGCAGAAAATTTTTGCAAAGTAGGAAAGGCTTAGATCAAAGAAACTTGTTTTCCATTTCTTTGGACTGATTTAATTTAGGATCTGTCAAAGAAACCCCAAAGTTAGTATTTCTCTAAAAAAGGAATACGCTAAACAGAATCAGGATGAGGAAAGGAAACGATAAAAGTTGACAAATACGTGTTATGTAGATATGTATACACCATATGCATCATTATTTTGTTGCCATAAATATGTATCTTTTAATATCAAGCAGTCAAATTGACACATACATGGTTTTAACTTCCAGTTTGCAAGGATTTGGGATCTGGATTTTGATATAAGTGCACTCATTGTGTTAATTCTTTCCATCTCTGGTTTTACTTGAGCGTGGATACAGCTGTTTGTGCCCTTGCCAGATGTCAGGCTAGGGGCTTCAGGAAGATTTTCTTTTCGTTGGTCATTTCCCGAAGGTAAAATATGATAGCACATAATAACACTTTTGAGATACAAATGCAAGTTGTCTTTATTTTTACATGTCAATCAAAAACGTGTTGAATAGATAGATTTCCCCCTAAAAACTTACACATGACTGTTCACAGTAGCATTAGTGGTAATAATCCAAACAAGGAGCTGATCCAAATGCCCATTGACTAGATACATAAAATGTGTTCTGTCTATACAATGGAGTATTAGTATTAACAAGCACTTAAGTTCTGATATGGGGTACAATATGGATGAATCTTCAAAACATTCTAAGTGAGAGAAGACAGAAACACAAGACCAAGGTATGTGACTACATGTGTAGAAATTAAACACAAGAGGCAAAATTACACACATCTAAATTAAATCAATGGTTGCTGGGCATTGGGGGATGGGCTAGAAAGTGACTGCTAATGATTACTCAATTTCTTTCAGGGGGAACAAAAATATTCTAAAATTAGATTGTGGTGATTTATAACTCTGTAAATATACTAAAATCATTGAATTGTATAGTTTAAATGAGGGGAAGCGTCTCATGTGAATCATTTCTCAATAAAGCTGTGAAAAAGAGAACTATCTTGAATAGCTTGGATAGAGAAATGACAGAAGTAATACCAAAGTATGACCAGTGTAGTTGTTTATTTTGGATCATTTTCTTAAATAAAATATGAGGAATACATTACTCAGTAAAGAGCAAAGTAAATAAGAAGCGTATAATTAGTAACACATTTACAGGCATATTTTTCATTATTTCATTTTGACGATTTTTAAACTTTTAATCCACCAACTTTGGCATATGTGGCAATTACTAAATTAATAGCTCTCTTACCTCCCAAGCCAATCAGTGGTGATTTCCCCCCTTCTTCCTCCTTTGAGAATCTCCTTAATTTAAGGCTTGATTATTTGGGACATTCTTTGACTTTAATAACATGTTTTCCTTCAATTATCAAAATAAATTTTAAGCAACAGTATTAAAATTCCCATGTTTATAAAATGTGTAAATAGTGATATCTTCAGCCTTAAATTGCCCAAGGCAGTGAATGTGTTTGGACAGAGCTTCTTCTTTATTGACTTAGGAAAGAAAAAAAACACACGCATTTTAGGGCAAATTCCCCCATTGTGTAAACTACTCACTGGGAGTAGTACTGAGTTGTATTAACTCTTTTGATGAAGTAGTAATTGAAATAATACCCTAGTGATTAGAAAGAGTTATCTTCCAAAGTTGCTAATAGAAACAAAATGGAGAATTGAACTCTTAGCCAAAAGAGAAACTCCAGTTGGAGATCCAGAAAAAGCTAAATAAAAATCAAGTCTGCCACAGCCTAGCATGCCCTGTTAGTTCCTTCTCTGCCTCCCCATCACACCTTCACCCCCTCTCTCATTGATTTATTTATTTCTCTCTCATTCCAAACATAATCACTGAGTCTATGCCAAGTTCTGGGTGTATATTACCAGTACTGGTACAGTGGCAAGAATATATCCTTTTGTTACTTTTCACGTTTGTGTAGTTTATGTAAGATCCAGCTATTAATTGGGCATTTGTTCAAAGTATTAGGGAAATATTTCTCTCCTTTTCTTCCCTCATTTCAGTCTGTCAGCCCGTTCTAGAAAATAAATTGCATTATTTTATTTCTTCATTTTCTGAGTAATTATTTGACCTTGAATATACCTTTCTAAGTCCCCACTGACTCATCTTTTTAATAATAATAATAACAGGAATAAGGCTACAAAATGTTCATATTGATCATGGAGAGAATGTGTAATGATTTAATCTGTGGAGTTTAAATCTCGATTCATTGTACATGGTAAATGACAGCTCTTTATCAAATACCCTCTGTATACATAACAAATACCCTCTGGGTACAGAACACAACTTTGGACAATGAGAGTCAAGCAAAAGAAATATGTGAAAGTCCTGTACTGATCTTAGGAAACTTCTATGTTCATTTTAAACTTTAGAATAATATATTTATGTTAGTTCTTTTGTTACTTGGCATATGGAAACAAGTTCAAAGAATTTTGAGCTATTCTTTATAGAAAAAAATAGTAAGCTATTTCTCCTTGATAGGCATAATTTAATGGAATTTACACAATACATTTTGGCAAATTTTGGCAAATGTTTGACATAATTCCTGATAAACAGTTAGCCTTTCATTCAAGTGGGGAAAATATGTTTCAATAATTATTCATCTTTTTTTTTTTTTTTGCAGCTAGCATAAGCCTTCAGATGAACAACTTTATTAAAAACTTATCATTTAGCCTCCATTTGTTGACCGATTTGAATTTTTTTTTTTGAGAGCGAGTCTCACTATGTTGCCCTCGGTAGAGTGTGTTGGCGTCACAGCTCACAGCAACCTCAAACTCTTAGGCTTAAGTGATTCTCTTGCCTCAGCTCCCCAAGTAGCTGGGACTATAGGCGCCAGCTACAATGCCTGGATATTTTTTTGGTGTAATTGTCATTGTTGTTTTGTAGGCTCAGTCTGGGTTTACTCATGCCAGCTCTGGTGTATGTGGCTGGCGCCCTAACGGCTGAGCTACAGGCGCGGAGCCCTAATTTGAAGTGTTTTCATTTAGTAGTGATTATCTTATAAGTAGGTTATCATGGCAAGCATTTTGTTTTTTTTTTCAAGTTTACAATATGCGTTTTTTGAATAATCAAGAAACATGTTTTATCTACAATTGCTTTCTTTTAGCACTAAGTTTAATGCTACCTTTGGCTACCTGTGATATAATAGGTTAAATGACTTTCTCAGCTGTTCCATTTTTTACATACAGGTTTAACGTCCAGAGGTATTTAATTATATGATGATTTTGATTGTAATACCAGAAATAAAAGGAAATGTATTTCTCAGTGCATCAGTGGAAAAGTTTAAATAAGTTAATCACTTGTCTTTATGAGGCTTTTCATATCATAGCTCGATAGCTCTCTGAAGTTCCATTGTCATTTTTTAGTGTCATTATGTGCATGCATCAGAAACAGGAGGTTTAGCTAAGAGATGAAATCCTGTTAATTTCTACCTTTGAACACAGTGACCCTTTCCTTTGTCTTCGTAAGTAGAATAAGTCTGATTACTGGATTTTTAAAAAATGGAAACAAAAGATTGAATAGTTTTGTTGTCTCATCTTTGTAGCTTGCAAAAATGGGCATTTTAATGAATGTGTTGCTCTTGTTTATTATACCTATGTTTGGGATAGAAGAAATGGCAATGGTTTTTAAAAATATTTTGTTTTTCTTCCTTATGAACACAATTAATGGTAGTCAGCTCTACCAAAAATTACAAGTCGGAGAATGCCACCGCTTTGGTTGTGGTGCTGTGTTATTCTTTAGGAACACAGAATTTCAAGCTAAATGCTCTGTAGATTTTTAATAGTTATGAAACTATTATGTAAATACATTTGCCTTTATTCTTTACGCATAATACATTAATTTAAATTATGATTTTATTTATGTTCTATTTCATAGTACTATGAAATTAAAAATAAAATCAAGAGATGCTTTGTTTTCTTTAATTCACTTCCTTTTCCCTTTGATATCACCAGAGGCCCCAGTGGACTATTAGGCATTTATTAGAGCCTGGAGATTTTAAAAACCTTACATCTTCACCTTCCTCTTAAACTGTGGTGTCTGAAGTGACAGGTTAATTTCAAATTCAGTTTTGATTGAGCATATGCCACTTTTTACATGCGTTACATAACTAAAATAGAGATGTCTTTAGAATTCTTTGTATTAAGAGAATTAACTCTAATTAAGGAAAGTTTTCTACACTAAATGCCTTTCCACAGTCATTGCAAGGTTTTGGAAACATGCAGCATGTTGATTATAATCACATTCACAACAATTATGAGAGACCAGCAAGTGCTTGTAAGGGACAGTCATCTCGAAGTCTCTCTTAATTTAAGAAATCCATTATGAAGGGGCTGAAGAAAATGAACACAGTATCTTACTGTTTTACAAGTAGAATAGCTATTAGTTTATATAACACTCTGAAAGATGAAATTGTGGTCTTTTGTGGGTAGCTCTGTTTACTATAAATATGTTGGAAGTCACATTTCCTTTCCACTCGTAGTATTAGTTTATTTAACATAGAGTATTTTAATAAATGATACTAAATGTATCATAAACACATTTAGAATTGAATTTCAATTAGATTTTATATGAGTATAGTTTATGTGTACGTATGCATATACAATTATGACAGTTTAAATTTTAAGGGCGAAAAGGAAATAGACAATGTTCTATTTATTTAACAGCTGCCAAAAGGGAATTTTAAACCATGTTATGGTAAAGATATTTTAAATGCCTTAAACACTTTATGATGATGGAATGGAGAAGCAAAAATGAAAATTACGTATTGCTCTAATTTCAAGAATAGGAATAATTCATCATCTAAATGCTTGGATCTAAATCTGAACAAAACCAAACTACCGTGGGTGTTTGACGTTCCAAACACACAGGATCCTCCCCAGTAGACTCTAATGACTGAAGAAGGTGAAGAAAACAGATGCAGTCTGACTTAGAGAAAACATTTAAAATTAACAGCCTGTTTCATATTTAAAGTGTTAGAATAATCCAACTGAGAAGGGATCTCAGGATCATCCACTCGACTTCCCCGGTTTATAGATGAGAGAGCTGAGGCCTGTCAGCCTCAAGGAGAGGAAACCCAAAGGAGAGGAAAACTGTGACAGTGGGGTGTAGATGCAAGCGGTTAGAGCAAATCCCTTTTCAATTTTAGTAAAATAGAAAATATAGTTAAAGGGAACTGAGGACCATATAAAAAGATTAGTCTACTAAAACCCATGCACACAAATTGGAGACAAGGGTTAACTCTCTTGAGTTGAGCCATCACTCTAGATGGTTTTATCAGGAGTCGGAATGTTCACTTAGGAACTTTCCAGTCAATCTCGGCTTTCCTGTGTTGTCTTTATGAACAGACAGGTCCAGCCGCTGTGAAGCACAACTGTCTCATCTTATTGGCCTCTGTGTAGGTCTAGAACTCTGGCACTAGATGGGAAAAGTTCATACTTTGGTTCTGTTTCCCCTCCCCCCACTTGAGATATGATTGGTCGTTTTATGAGGTCTTAAGAGAGAAATTTGAAAGATCATTCTTCGTCCATTTTCTTCTCTCCTTTGGCTGTTCCATTTTGATATAGCTTCCTTTCGTCTCTTACAGTACGGTTTCTAGAGGATAATCCATACGTGTAATCCTCTGCTTTCGGGGTGGGAATCATACTAGGAAAATGGTTTATCCCAAAAGAACATTTATCACTGTATGTTGCTCTATTTGTGAATATTTCTTGTTAGATTGACACTTACAAAAATATACATTAATATTTTAGTTTTACATACAGAGAACTTTGTTTTTTTTTAACCCACAGTTTAATGTGTTAGTCTGAAGCAAAGCCATCAAAAGAACATTATATGAAACTTAAAAGTTAAAACTTAAAAACCTCTAAAGCCTTTTTAGCCCTTAGAATAGAACTCAGACATTCTACTGTGGTCTAGAAACACCTAATCAAGGCCCCAGCTGGACTCTGTGTCATCTTTGGGAATTAGTAAAGCTGTGTCATGAGTCAGCTGCATCCCCCAGTGGCAGGAAGGCTGCTGCACCCCTCTCCTTGTCTGGTTGGAGAATGAGGGGTGTGGCAACAGGCTTCCACAAGGTCCCTATCTTCTGACGGTGCTGTAGAGCCACCCGACGTCCTGGTATTTCTTTTTCTTCCACAGAATCTCTGCCCCCTCACATATTTCTGTGATTAACTTCAGTCCTATGCTTTAGGTGTCAATTAAATGAAACGGAGCCATACCTGGCTTGTGCTAGCTACTGTCACTCACATCCTCCCACCCCAGTCCCATTTATCACATCCTATTAGTTTTTTTAAGCCTCGTCAATATCAGATCTTATTTGGTTTCTTAGTTTTGTGTTCTCATTAGTATGTAAATTGTCTTGAACACGGACTTTGTTTTTTCACTACTAGATACTTAGTGCTGAGAATAGCACCTGGCATTTTGTAAGGAATTAATTAGTGTTTCTTAAATGAATGATGAACCAGAGCCTTGACACTAACTCTTCCTGCCGAATTCTTACTCCATCACTAGTGGAGAACATGGTTTGTATATTCTGCTCGCAGAAGGAAACAAGGATCCAGAGAAAGAAGTAGCTCGTAATCCTTTCTTAAATTCTTAAATTTTTTTTTTTGTAAATTATAGAGGCTGGGTCTTGCTTGTTTCCCAGGCAGGTCTTCAACTCCTGGCCTCAAGTGATCTTCCCACCTTGGTCTCCTTCTCCTTTCTCCAATTCACCAGTAAAGTACCTTGTGGAAAGATTTTGAGCTGTTAGCGGTTGCCAGTCTTAGGCCAGGACCATATAAAATAAAAGGAGAGAGAGTCCCAAGACACTCCATTAAGTTCCACGCTGGACATTTTCCACGTGGCCCTCCAGATCCATACCACCTCTTTGCCCCTTGGCTGCGTCCCCGGGGAGCTGGATTTTTATGGACTGTCTCATCGGCCTCCCCTGCCCTCTGGCTTCTGGATATGTTCATTCAATGCAGAGTGCCAGCTGGGGCGCAGGACAGACGCAGAGGAGAGAGGAGGCAGGGCGGTTGTGCCTCTTCCTTTCTTCCTGATGCCTTGGTGATTTATTTCTGCTCTGAACACACACTTTTTTTGAAGGGAGATGCTTCACCTACATGCTCTAGTTGCAGTAATGGCTGCATCTATTTGTCCTTTAGGCCTCCCACACCTGGTATCCCCAGGATCCACACTTTCTCTTACTGGTTTACTTGAACTCTGCAGACACTTTTGAAAATACTCCCTACGTGACCTAACTCTCCCAGGACACCACATTTGAGGACATGGTGTTCTTTGTCCAGATCCTGATGGCTACTTGTCTCTTCCTGGGATTCATGATTTGTGAGAAGAGGTATTTAGAAAACTAGGATGAGAACCTAAGGTGAAAATAAGCTTCAGGAACTAGTATAGATTAAAAAACAGTCTGAGTTATTTAAAAATAAATGATGGAATGCATGAATTCCAACTTTCATAACGCCAAGGATATAAACACCCAAAGAGGTCACATCCCTTTTATACAAGATTACCATGATGAAGTGTGGATTTTAATAGTCCTTAAAAATACTTGTTGAGGGTACTGCTTTGATATACAATGTGAAATGTTTACATTGAACTAAGTAACACATCCATCAAAATTATACTCATTTCTTAATAGTTTTGAAATATACCATTGCATCATGCACCTTAGGTGAGGTCCCCCCAAATGGTTCCGTATCCTGAATCCCATTAATGCATCAATGTACAAAGTTATGATTTCAAAAAAAATAATTAAAAAGAAAACAAAACACAGGCTGGCATGTGAGTCAAAACTAAAGCTTCTTTATTGCCCAAACTCCAAAGGATAATGTACTTTCAACAAACATATGTGTTCACTTTGAATTGTTTTTTTGCTAACGGGAAGGTAAAAATAATACACCTGGAAACATTGTTGAGTATTAGTTACTGCTGATGCCTGTCCTGGAGGAAGAACTTGGCAGTGGAAGAGCAGAGACAGGATGAACAGAACGAGGAGGCTACCTGGAAGAGGCAAGGAATGGCGGTGGCTGGATGAAGGTCCCAGCCCTGGAGGTGGTAATTCACAACGTGCAGTGATTTCTTGCTACAGCTAAAAAAATCCAGACTCAGGCATCGTGTGACCTGTCCATACTGCCTTCACCAACCTTGCCTACGATCAAGCTTTGTCCACAATAACCCTTTCTCAGAGCTTGCATTCTCTGAACTCATTCCTCTGCAGATGGCTTTCTCATTTTTCTGGACTCCAGTTACCTCTGCAGAGTGGCCTTCACAGACTTCCAGTGGAAGCATGCCCACAACTCAGTTTCTCTGTATCAGGCCACCCTGTTTGTTCGAATCATAACATGTGTTTATTTTATTTGCTTGTTTCTTAGCTCCAGACATTCTAGTGTCTTGAGGGCAGGGCTTTGTTGGTCTAATTCCCAGCTGTCTAATGGTATCTTAAATTTTTTAGTCACCAAGTTAGAAAAGATGAAAAGAAACAGGTGAAATTAATTTTGATAATGTATTTTATTTCCTCACGGTAGCCAAAATGTTATCATTTTAACATAGCCAGTCGACACGAGGGTCACAGGTGATGTTTTACCTATTGTCTTTCATAGGAAGACTTGAAATCAGATGTGGCATTTACAGCATGTGCCAGTTAGACATTTCCAAAAGTTCCATTTTAAGTGCTGAGTGGCTGTTAGCCGCTGCCGTTTGGCTGTGCGCAGCCCCCCTTCCCCGGCGTGTTAGTGGAACCACGCGGGCCGGGAAGAGTGCTTGGCATTTTCTGAGCGCTGTAAGTATTCAATAACTGACTTGCCAGCAGGCAGGATTGCCTTGCACTTAGGTGTCTTGGTGTGTTGTAGATGTCACGGGGGGAAGAATGGGAGTGTGGTGCTGGAAACTGCCCTGTACGTAATTCACAATCCTGGGATGTACAATATGGTACAACTGAAGCTCCAGGACTGGGTCAGTTCCGCAGATCTGGGCCCTGGTTTGTCCTCTCTATACAGTGAAAACTAGGTGACCGTCCATGCCATTTCTTATTCTAATATTAGGTCTGATACTTCCTTTCTCCCCACCTTTATTTTTCTTCACATATTATAATTTTTCCTTTTGCCAAAAAAACAAAGGGTCAGATGCCACCAATCTTACAACAGGCTTTTTACTATTTCTGTCACTTATACCAGTGCTTTTCAACCTTCCTAATGCCGTGACCCTTTAATACAGTTCCTCATGTGTGGGGACTCTCAACCATAAAATTATTTTCATTGCTACTTCATAACTGTAATTTTGCTACTGTTATGAATCTTAAAGTAAATATCTGGTATGCAGGATGTATTTGTTACAAAGGACCGGGTCATGACCCACAGGTTGAGAACCACTGACTTATACTAAGGTAATCTTATTTCCAAAGAAAACTCTGATTATATTCTTATTGTCATTACATTATTAACTTATGAATGTAGATCTTTTTATTGTTTCTTCTTTGAGTTTTTAGCTGTTTTATAAATTTTCTCCATTTTAAGACAGTCTTACTTTTGGTTAATCTGAGCTTATTTTAATACCTAATAAAAATGTTAAACTTTCTTTTGTGTTAACATAGCCTATAGTTCAAGGTTATATGTGTTTAGTATTCAGTATTATACCTGTGAATTTGTGCTTTTATCACTTACTGAGTTTTGTTTACTTGGGAAAAATGTCAAGCCATTTTTCTGAAAAAAAGTGCTAGAAAAATCACTCAAATCAGTGTTTTGAAAGCCAGTTATTATTTTTCTTATCACTCTACTCTTTAATACCTTTTCCAGTTACTTTAAATCCCGATATGCCTAGTTGTCTTTCCTTTATAAATGTCTATAAATGCTATTACTACCTCGCTTGAAAATGTGTTATTTCAGAGACTGTCTATATGTAAGAAAAAAGTGCTTCACCGAGTTAAGAGACAGTGTTATTTTAGGCAGTGGTAATAATGAATAACATTGTGCATTGAAGCCTGGCTCTCACTCAGCTACTTCCCCCACCTCTTTCTTCTTCTTTTCTTAAAGAGCCACATGAATACTTTTAAACCCACACCTAGAAAACAGTCTGTGGTCGTTTTTTACTTGGACAGTCTTGCTCCAAGGAATATTTGGACATTAGCATAAAGGTTGCACATGTTATACAAAGTGTAATTAAAGAAGCTTTGATCCCCAAATGTCAACTAGCTTGCTAAGTGTCATAACAAAGTGTCAAGCATCTGGTATACAGTTAATTTGTAGTCATTAACTCCATATTGTTGATGTGACAGTTTGTTAGCAAAGCAAGCTTGACAGTTGCATTTTGTTCTTGATTGACACCTGCAGACCTCCCCACCCGTTTAGTTTACATTCCTGTTGAGGTTTCCTCAGGTTGCATTTTTTACGGCTTAATTTCCCCCAACTTATTAGTTGAGCTGCTAGTAAACTTTTAAAAACATATGCTTTGTTAGTACAGAAATTCAGATTCCTCCTCTAAAATGTTCTAAATGTGCAATATTATTGGAAATTAAAAAAAATGCTTGAAGATCTTTCTTCACAATCTAAAGATTTCCTCAAGTACTGTGACAACACATGCATTATCCTGATGCATAATTGTCACAAATAACATTTATAATATGACAATTGCGACGGCAATTAATCTAGTCAGCACTAATTTCTTGTATAGTTCCATTAATATTTCTACTTTTCAAGGGCTCTGAAAACAGCTAGATACTTCATCATATTCTTAACTGCATTGATTTAATCTAAAGAGTCCATTACAATCTAATTTAGGTCTTTTAATGTTTTAAAAGTTTAGTTGTATTGAATTATATGCAACTTGTTTGATGCCAGCTTTTTACCACTGTTATTAATAACCTCCCATTTAAAAATGTTTTGCAAGATACTTCATTCTTTACTCTCAAATACTCTTTAATTATATCAATCTACAGTTATCCAAGCAGGGTATTGCTTCAGGATATTATGTGAAGAAGGAATTAAATACATTTTTATCATATAATATGCAGTATGTGGGATAGTAAATGAATTGGTATAAACAACTTACACTTAATTACTATAGGTTGGGTTGGTTGTTTTGCTAGGCTAAGTAAAACTCATACTTTATAAACTTGTACGAAGTTGTGGCAACAATCAGAAAGTTTCATTAGATAAAGGTAATTATTTTTTAACTACCTACTTAGAGAAAATAGACTTTCCAGACAAACACAATGAAACTGTGGATAGAAAGTTTTTAGATGTATAGTCAGTTCATCTGGTTTATTTTCTGCTAGCAGATAGAGCTAATTTATTTATTGAAGGATCTTAAGCCATTTATGTAATCACTTGCATTAATTTTATCCTTTGCCCTCAAGTAATTTTTATAGGAACACAACATGATCACAGAGAGACCCCTGGTTAAAAGCTGTAAGTCTCAATTCAAGACTTCATTTTGCCCCTCATTGTTATCTCCATTGGAAAGATATTTTTAGCTTTTTAGGTTTCAATTGTCTTGATGTACAAAATGAAGTCAACTGGACTAGATAATCTCTTACGTTTTTCTAACTGTCGCGCTTTTTGATTTATAAATTCTGTTACATTTTTAGTTGAGGGAGGGCCATCCATTTAAGTACTGTTGTGATGTGCTTTACAGCCCAGTCTGTGTCGGCCTATGTGAGTGACCTGGCACCTGGTCAGTCTGTGGGAAGATGAGATCCTGTCGTAGGCTTGTCCTTAAATCTGTCCCAGGCTGTGACTGCTTTTTCTCAGTTGCACTATTTTTGAGCTGCGAGAGGCAGAGTGAGTTCTCCCTCTGCATGAGGAAAAGCCCCCTCATCCCTCTGTGGGTGGAGGTGAGAAGGCAGGTTTAGAATTCAGAGGGGATGTGGCACCGCAGCCTGGTTCTGAGCTCCTGGGCCGCGTCACCTGCATTGCTCCCTGGCGCCATCACACAAGGAAGGATAATAGTTACCTGACCGCATTTTGTGATATTAAATGCTCTAATGATTATAAGTAAAATGTCTGACCCTTGCAGGAACTCTAGAAATACCATAGTTATGACTACTAACTTGGTAAACTTTGATTACTTAAAAGCTTAGTCTGTCCTCTGTGAAAGAAAAATTATAAACTTTAATATTAGGAACTAGCGTGCTTATGATGACCCAAGGATAGTGACTAAAACATAATAGGCACTCAGTTAATTTTTTAAATGAATGTGGTCCATTATATTCGTTTGAACATTCCGAATGTGTTTAAGAAAATAGATGCATCAAACAACATTTTAGTAGCAGCCCTCTGTAAAACCTCTATGAAGTTTGACTTAGGTAGTGATCAGATGTAGGAGCCGTGATGAATTTTCACATCTCTCAAAAGCTTGTGCTTGGGACAAAACCACCAATTTGAGGCTGTCTGACTGTGCTGTTATTTAGCACTTAAACTTATGAAGAATTGTGATTTCAACACCAGTGGTAGTTTAGTGATGCAGATAGATTTGGTCAGGATGGTGGGGATAAGTAATTTCCAGGTGTTTCCATGATTTGTGGCAAACAAATTTAGCTTCTTCTTGTTAAGAGAAATCCCGTGTTAAATAGTAGAATACACTTGATTGGTTAATATACAATAAATAATATATAAAGAACACATTGACAGGATGTACATGGTAAATGCTGGGATCAATTTGGAAATTGAGTTCAGGGAACTGTCACTTAGCCTATGTTAATATCTGTCTATGATGGTACCATTTTGATGCCCCCAGACCACCACTGATCTGTCTTCTATTTCTAATTATTGTATATAGTTTTGGAAAAGGGCAGTGAATTTAATATGAACTTACCAATACAATATGAATACACTTCTTTTAAGATTAAATAGAATTAAAATTGTAGTAAAGGGGCAGAATTATCCTCTAGCTTTTGGATTTTTAGGGGTGACAATAAACAGACATGAAAATGTAACACCTCATAGTGTACTGTGCTGAGACATTCTGTAAGACAGACAAGGGAGGATGGAGGATCATGGGCAGTTCCCTTTATATCTTTGACAGTGGTAATACTAATATTTTATATTAAAATGCATGTAAAATTAGAGCTTTATGTCTATATTTAAATATATTTTCCCTGAGTTTAAGCCACTGAAAATCTATTAATAAATCATAATTCCTGAGCAAAAAATAAAATTTATGTAGAAGAACACTGTTCTCTGTGAAATTACTAGTGGGAGCATAATTTTAAACAGCTGAGGGCCAACTTAATTTGTAAGTCAGATTTTGCAAGATTTCAAATACATGAGAATGAGAACATGGGAAATTCCTACGGAATGAGGAGGGTTAGAAAGAAAAGCTGCTTTCATTTATAAATGCTTAAGATCCCAAAGAATCAGTTTTAAAACTATTTAATAGCTCATATAGCAACTACCAGCTTCCAAATATATTCTTAACAAAGATTAACTTATGTGATCTTCACATATTAACCCCAGTTGACAGAAATAGGAACAGAAGTTTGGAGGTTACGCCAGAGATGCTTCCCTTACTTTCGTATTCCTTGTTCGCTGAAGAAAGATAGCAGGTGAAATAGCAAAGGCGTGGAATGAGGGGGCTACTCTTAGCGTGATGAGCCGGAAGCCCGAGTATACACAGTAACCTTTCAAAGAGTTTCTCGATCATTTCTTGGTGTTAAATGAGATAATCTCAAAGGTGTCCGAGATTAGATGCAGCAGGACCTCTGTAAGTTGACCACCCAAGGGACTGTAGCAAACTGGTTGACCTATGGAGGTGGTCAATGTAAGGGATTAGACTTACCGTGCTGATATGTATGAATGGTCCATGAAAATTAGGTCAACTTAAGGAGGTTGTCAATGTAGGGAGCTGGTTAACAATGGAGGGTCTGCAATACTTTAATGAAAACTAGGGATGAAGTAGTGGTATGTTGAGGTGATGCTGCTTTTGGAAAGAGCTTTATTTTTTGTTAGTTCATATATTATGACAGAAAAATCACACGGGCACATCTAGTATTTAGGAGTTGTAATAATGTATTTCATGGACTTTTTTTAAATGTTTAATCCATAATATATAATAGACATATGAGGCTTTTCTTCTGTAAAATTCTTTGACACAGTATTAATTAAGCATTTTATAATTTCAAATAATTTATTTTTGATTATTTTAATGGGCACGCTATGATAATTCTGCCTTATGTTTTGTGGGCAGCTGTAGGACCAGTCTTATAGAGAACATTTTATGTTTATATATGTAATTCCAGAATGTGAAATAACTACATAATTTAACTATTGACATATTTTACTGGGACAAAATTAATTAGTAAGAAGCGTCTTAGCTTGCCAAATATAATCAGAGAGTTTAGGCAGGGATAGAGTAGAAGAGGTAGTATGGAAAGGAGGTTAACTATTTCTCTTATTTGCTTCAAACCAATATTTAGAAAATATTCACAGGATATTATTGAAAAAATGTTCTGGTTCAATGGAATAACTCTCCATACTGTTTTTCCTGTTGAGCTGGGACATTGGTAATCTATACTAATGAGTATAAGAGCCATTGCAGATTACAGTATTTTGGGAATTAGCAACTAAGCAAAACACACAAATTAAAGAATCAAGGGTATCATAAAATGTACTGCATCATAAAACCTACTTGTTCGTTTATTTTGACAAGTGTAGTTTAATTTAAATTATTTATGGTACTGTGTACTTCACAAGTAACTGCAATGGAGTGCATTTTGTTAAAAATAATGAAGTTGAAGCTATATGAGCTTTTAGATATCATCATGCTAAAAGATTAGAGCCATCAATTCATTTTTTTATCTCCTGTTTCTCCAGATACTTCTATCGATAAATTCATAGTATTTTCCCTTCCTATTCAGAATTTTAAAAGTCACCTGAGTCCACTATGTGCCTTGGCCATTATTTTCTTACTTATACCTTAATCAGTGAGTTCTTTAGGATTGAAGCTCTTTCATAACACAATCTATCTTAAAATAAATAAAATCCCCCGCAAAGCTAGTGATTTGTTGTAGTGGTTCATTATTCCATTAAATTGTGTTATTCTTATTAAGGTTTACACAGTGTAGTTGCTTATGATAAAAATAACTCCTCAAATGTACTCTTTTGTCATTGTAAAGGGTGGTGTAACAGAAAGGACCCTCCTTTGCACATCGGTTAAATCTGACTTCAAATCTTGGCCTCTTCCATATTAGTTAACCTTTCATTTAGCGGTGAAAGGATTAATTCTTTCCAAATAACATGTTTGCTGTTATGATTCTAGATAACATAACCAAAGTATCTAATATGGTGCCTGGCATTTAATTATTCCCGCTGAGTGGTGCTTGTCACTATACAAATTGTTGTTAACCTTTGGAAATTTGTGACATCGGCAGAATTGGTCTTCAAATCAGCTTTCTCTTTCTACACCTTTGTGTGTTGTTTTCTTTCAAGGTGGTGAATCAGCTCCCTTTCTGCATCCTACGCACACACAAACACACTCATACACACAAACCCACACACACAGCCCTTCATCACCTCCCAGAGCACTAGGAAAGTATCGAGTCCTCACCTCTCTTTTCTCAGTCCCTTTCTGTGGAGGACTCTGTATGTGAGATGATTTACCACTCAAAAAGTGAGTGGTTAGATTTTTGTCCTTCTTTATCTTCTTTTAAAGCTAGGATTTTCATGTTAGGTCATTTGAAAATATTATATCACCCTGTGATTTGTGTCCTTCCTGTTACATCGCTGTATGTGTATTTCTCAGTAGTTTGGTAAGGAAGAATGACATTACTTGAGCACATCTATTTTGCTGTGAAGTTATCATTAAATAAGATGATGTCCTATGTAGAAGGCAATGCATTCTTTTTGGGAAGGAATAGGAAATTGATGTTTCTATATGATTAGCAGTAATGACATTGATTATTTTCCCCTTATATTGTATTCTTTATATGTTGGGTGGGCCTTTTCTTTGGTTTTATTTACTAATTAATGACACTTGTTTCAGTTTAATTTCAAAAGCGCTGTATCTTAAACCATACTAAGAGATTCTAAATAGCTTTTTCAGGATGAAGATTTGTTTCCATATACTTAAGTATGTATTATCTATTTGAGGGGTCTTATGAATGCTTCATCAGTTAAAAGATTTTGATAGACATAAAGTTACTACAGAGAACATAAACGACAAAACTTTATACGCAGGGTAACAATCATCCATTTTATTTTTCCCTTATGAAAAACTTAAAGCATATAACGGATCTATGCTTTAGAAAATCCTTCAGAATTACAAATATGTCAAGATATCTAATTTGTATGCATCAGCTTCCGTTCCTGTGTTTGTGTTGGCTTTATGTAGCAGCAAGCTTTTAATTGTGAGGTTTTAAGTTCTGCAATTAAAATTTACCCTTTTTACTAAGAGGGTTGAGTGATAGTTTTTGATTTACTTTAGACAGTTTAGACAAATTATATTTAAAAGAGCATAAAGATGCACTGAGCATTTCCTGATTCAGAGAAGGTCAAAGTGTCTTCGTCACATTTTTTTGCAAGTTTTACCTTGAATAACTAATGATTCTTCCTACTGTATTGACTAAACCTCGCTAAAGACATAAGCAGGATGTCAAACTGCTTTAAAACATCAACTCCTTGGAAATCAATGACCAAATGACCTTGAAAAGAATAGGGAACATGATATTTTGTATCTCTATGATGTTATATTAAAATCACCTCTATGAAGGATGCAGAAATGGATTACATTAGTGCCTCCAAAGATGCTTATGTTTCGCTGTTGATTACTTTCGTGTTTATAAAAATAATGAAAATTCTTTGCAAAGTACTAGTAAATATGTTTAGAGCTTTGACCATACCAAAAGTGTAGTAGAAGTTTTGCAGACAGATGTTTAATTTGATCAAGGGAGACCAGAAAATGGATAATTCTGGTCAGTGATGAAAGTTGAGGTCACAGAAACAGGTTTGTGGAATAACAACAAAAATTCTCCTGGAGACATTTGAGAAGAAGCATATTAAAGAAGGATTACAAATGTGAAATAGAACTTAAATTAATTCTGGAAAAATCTGGAGGAGGTATCTGTGTAAGCCAGAGAGAAGAGCATTTCAAAGGCAGAAGTATAAAAGACAGCAATTTGAGATCTGCTTTGCAAAGGTGATATGGCAGAGGCTTTGGCCCAGGGTGGGAGGTGTACCAGGGTCACTGAAATCCTCAGACCACGAAGAATCTTGTGGCATCAGGGTACTAAGCAAGAGCGATGTGTGATTCAAGTTGTGGCTTTAGATGAAGTAAGTTATATTGGCAATATTATTTGTAAAGTTAATATTAATATCAATAAAAACATGCAGGAGACAACTGTAAATATCAAGGTTGGAAATTATGAAGACCTGTTAGGCTTAATTTACCCAGGCATTGTCAGTTGGACATAGAAAATGTGTTAAGTCCAAGAAATATTTGAGATTTTGAATTGAGAAATATTGCTAAATTATTTCGGTGGGAGAAACATTGAGTTTAATTTTTTATTTTTATTTATTTATCTATTTATTTATTTAGACAGAGTTTTACTCTGGGGTAAAGTGCCATGGTGTCATCATAGCTCACAGCAACCTTGAAGTCCTGAGGTCAAGTGATTCTCCTGCCCTCAGCCAAGTAGCTGGGACTATAGGCAACCACAACAACACTCTGATAGTTTTTTTATTTTTAGTAGAGATGGGATCTCACTCTTTCTCAGGCGGGTTTTGAACTCCTAAGCTCAGGCAATCCACCCTCCTTGCCTCCCAGAGTTCTAGGATTACAGGTGTGTGGGTTTTTTTTTTTTTTTTTTTTTTGCAGTTTTTGGCTGGGGCTGAGTTTGGACCCACCACCTCTGGTATATGGGGCCAGCGCCCTACTCACTGAGACACAGGCGCCACCCATATTTTTTTTTCTTTCTATGTGATACTTGTTTACATCTTTTATTTTTTTTGATATATTAAAAAAATTATTTATGGGGTACAATGTGCTTATTTTATACACAATTTGGAATGCTTGCATCAAACTGGTTAACATGGCCTTCACCTCACTTAATTATTGTGTTAAGAAATTGATACTATACACTTTATAGAGTATAATGCACCCTTGAAATACTCTTAATAATGTACCCTTGCAATATGCACCATAGGTGTGGTCCCACCTTTACCCCTCCCTCCATCCAATGTCTCCCCTCCCTTCCCCCTCCTCTTCCCTCCTTCATCCTGGGCTATAGTTATGTTTTATCTTTCATATGAAAGTGTGGGTCATTATAAATTGGTTTCATAATAGTACTGAGTTCATTGAATACTTTTTCTTCCATTCTTGAGAAACTTTGCTAAGAAGAATATGTTCTAGCTCCATCCATGTAAACATGGAAGAGGTAAAGTCTCCATCTTTCTTTAAGGCTGCATAGTATTCCCTGGTATACATGTACCACAATTTATTAATCCATTCATGGGTCAATGGGCACTGGGCTTCTTCCATGATTTGGCAACTATGAATTGAGCTGCAATAAACAATCTGATTGTTAAATTCTATTTCACATTTGTTGTAATGTGATTTTTGGTCTTTTGGATATACACTTAGTAGAATAAATTAATTTCTAAAAAGTATTCTTTATCTATTAATTTTTAGGAAATTGAATATCAGATGTTGATACTGCCACCAATGTGGCACATCTGATTAGATTCATATTTCCTAAAATATTGATCAGAGAAAAGACACAGTGGCTTAAAATAAAAGCTTAAAAATTATGTTTTGGCTTTAGGGTGGGTTAAAAATTTACTTTGACCAATCTTAAACCACATACTTCTGTTTTCTCTGTGAGTTTGTAAAGATTTATGGAGTTGCCCGAGTGTTAATGGCAAATAACAGCTGCTGTTTTTACATATTCAGGGAATTTTTTTTTTTTTCTTTTTTGCAATCTGTGATAAATACTGGCAGAATGTTATAAAATGACAGGGGTGAGGGAAGTGTGAATGAACTGGCAAACACGAGGTTTCACTATTTATCTTAATCTCGCTGAAGCTACAGTTCTGAACTATAAATACATTTGCAAATAATTTCATTGGCATGTTTTTGTGCTGTTGGTTTGGGATAAAACCTATCCTTAAAATAGGCGATTGTTAATTTTGCATAAATATTACTTGTGCTAATGTAAGTATGCTGATTTAATTTGTTCATTCTGTTCTGCAAAAGCAGGGCCTGACTTGGCTAAAAGTGTAGAGTGCCAGAAGTTCTATTATTGGATTTTTCTTTTACTCATTCCTGGAACCCACTTGTGCTGTGGAGTCCACGCCATCTCTAGCCACTTCCCAAGCGTCTTGGAAGGCCAGGATGGAGTTCTCACCACATTTCCTATGTTACAGCCCTTCTCTACTTTATGATTTTTAGTTTCATAGTCAGTTGATGAAAGAAATTAACTAGTCGTGGTATGTTAATGAAAAGGTCATGACATTTTGAAAGGACTCCATCACTTTGGCTGTAATTCAGATAAATCACTATCTCAATAGAGATTTAGACTGGGTACATAGAGAATGATGGACATACCCTGCTAAGTCGGTAAAAGGAATATTCTGAGGGGGGGGGGAGTAGACCAAGAGTAGATTAATAGTACCGTGAGAGGATGGTGAGTTTTGAGAAATCTGATCAGGAAATTCTTTGTAATATGTAACACTGCTTACATTTAAATAATTTGATTTTGATTAGAATGACATTAATAAGTTCTGATATAATAGGTACTTAATACCTAAGTTTTTGTACTTAAGTCTTTGTGCTTAGGATGGCTGACGACCTACAAGGCAAAAATATTTAAAAATAGAATAAAAATTTTCCTAGTTAAAAATAATGAAAAAATGTAATTGTCAGATAATGTTCTTTCACACTGTGGGTGAATTCTGTGATGAGTGAGTTATGTTATCCCAGAGTGTAATGTCAATGCCGCACGTCACAGGAAACTTTCTAATTTAGTTCTGTGATTGTAGAAGTTCTCAAGAAAACTACTGAATGTTTCTGCAGAATACTCCTCATCTGGCCACCTAAATACCTGCTCAGTTTAAAATAATCCGAGTGACATTGCTTTCAACAGTTTCAAAATTCTAATAAGTGAAAGATTTGAAAATTACATCTTCCTCTCCTTTGATGAAAAATATCACAAAGAAAAGAAACATTCTAAAAATTCAAATGGATACTACTAATCACATTTCTTTCCCATGCAAACATAAAAGCTGAGCACTTTGTATCACTCTTAAAATTTGAACTATCCCTTACAAAAAATTACCAAAATATTTGTCTGCTTAAAAAAATCAAGCGTTTTTAGAAGACTCTAACAGGAAACCAGGGTTTTCAATACATTTCAATTCTATATTTCTGACATTTACAAGGATGACAGACAAAGCAAAAATAAAATATTATGTGTTTTCCTCAAAAAACAAACCACAGCTGGTGGATTTAATTTTATTCCTAGCAGCCGCGGCAGCAGCCTTTTTAAATATTGAAAGTGTGAATTAGAGCGGCTGCAAAACAGTTGCCATATAAATTTCCTTAACTACTATTCATTATATATGAAGTATCAGAAAATAGTCCTGGCTTAGTTGGGGTAGTTTTTTTATATGATGGAAATAGCAAATGTTAAATACTCTGAAGGTACCAAAACCTTCCAGAGAATATAGTTGAGAGTAAACATTAGCATGTCCTTACGAACATCAAGAAAATAGCCTTCAAGATTTCCTTCTTATTTCCCAGTGATAATAATTGTATGCAAATTCCAATGGAACCCTTTCTGACTCTACTATTGAGCTACATGCTAGAACTTTCTCTAACATTAGAAATATTCTTTATCTGCACTGTTTGGTTCAGTAGCCACTGGCCATCTTTGGCTATTGAGCACTTCAACTGTGGCAAGTATAACTAACGAACAGAATTGTTAAATGTACTTAATTTTAATTAAAGTAGACACATTTAGCTATTGGCTACTGTATTGGATGTTGAGGCTTCATAACACGGAAGGTACATTACTGCATTCCAGGGAAGACAAAACAAACCACCGAACATGAAAGACTTCCCACGTGGTAGGGAAGATAAGATATAAATATGTACGTAAATGGTTAAGTATAATTAAGTCAGAGTGCTGAAAATAATTAGGCATACCAAAAAATCTAAAACAAAATATCAGAGCCAAATGTAGGGAAAGATCAATTCTAGTTTGCAATGAAAGAGACTGTTTTATGGAAATAGAAATTTAGACAAGCTTAGGGTAGTACTTTGGTAGGTTAGCACTAATTTATAACGGCATTCCAGAAGAGGGAAACTTTGTGAGCCAAGTCAAGGCTTTGGAAAGTAGAGGACATGGGCATACATTTAGGGAGTGCTAAGATTAGCTGGAGGGTGGAGAAAGAGTGGCCTTGAGTCTTGGGTAGGGCTTAAACAGGGCTTAGACAAAGAAGTCTTATTTGTTCATAAAAGACAATCACTAAAGATATGGGGAGGCCAAATAGGAGGTTATGAATAAACAGAAGAGAGGCTTGGAGGCCAGAACCAGAGTGGAAGCAGGTGACGAGTGGAAATGTCCTGGGTGTATTCTGCCACAGCTATTATCTTACATAGTAGCATGTATTTTGAAAGAGAATCAAAAGGCCTGTCTATTTCTCCAGCGTACCTGTAGACTTCTCAGTTTGGTGCTTAATTGTATTTCATAATGCTTTATTATTAAGTACTCATTCCTAGGCCCAAATGCTTACACATTCCAAAATGTTGAAAAGTCTGGATTTAAAGAGTGTTGAGATATCAACTGTGCTTTTCACTGTTACCTTCCGTTGATAATGAATGGATGAGAAGAATATAAAAGGAATACAAACGTACTAATTTTTGTGTGTACTGATTTAAGCCTGAGTCCGTTTTTATAAATAGTAGGAAAACTTAAAGCTTTTTCTGGGAAATGAATGTTTAGTAGGTTGATTTCTTTTTCTGATGATTTACTTTTGAATGAGAAATTTAGGAACAGTTTAAGTAAACAATTCAAAATATAAAGGTAAGTTATATATGTGAGGAATATTTCCTCATATGGTTTTCATAATTTTTAAACTTGGATAATTTGCATATTTATTATACAATCATAAGAAAATGTCTGAACTTGGTGTTGTGTGGATTGGCATAAAGACTACTTCAGTTTAAAATTTGTAATTATAAATTAAAAGTGCTTAAATAAAGAAAGGAAAATTTCAATTTTTTAATATCTATCCTAGTTAAAAGAAACAAAACAAAAAGTGTATATGAACACTTGTAAAACTTTATCAAACTGTTAGGGGATTTGTTAAGAATCTGGTTGTGTAACGAAATTGCTAAACAGGATGTTAAAGCACTACCAGGAATCTTACACATATTCAGCGTATCAGAAATTGTACACGTTTAGCTCAAAGTTATAGCTGGTTCAGAAATACTTTTAAATATTGAGCTGGTATTTTATTCCCATAAATACTGTTCACTGGTGTACGTTCCTATCGGGATGCTTTCAAAACAATACATAAGAACTTAACCTCTAATGTCTCCATCTGCTTTGACATTTTACCCACAAGTTGTTATCAGAAACATTTTGCATATAACTAGAAAAGTTTATTTTTCATATACCTTTGGTAAATGTTGGAGGCAGGACTTTGTATTTGCCAGTTATTTACTTAAACCTACACAATTAAATCGCAATTAATACTACTATGAGTCAATTCTAAGAGTTTGCTTCACATATCCCCTGGCCTTGTAAATGTGTGTGAGTTTTAGAATAACAAAACTCCTAGTGTGTCCATACTGATGGTAGCAGTTTTACATTTTGAATGTGTTTGTTTCAAACTCCAAAATCAATGATATATTTTTTATATCACATTAATCTCTGTTTTCATTATTCACAAAAGACTGCAACTCTTTCAGTTCTTATCTCTTCTTTGTTTTGATTTAAACATATCCTCTCATTAAAATTTTATGTATTTGTTAGTTTGTATTAATGTAAAGGATAAACTCTTTTTTCTTTTCTCTGGATTCGAGATTTGCACATACTTGTTATATATGCTGATTTCTCTCTTCCTCTTCTTTTCTTTTTTTTTTTTTTGCTAGCTTTCATCTTAAAACTGAACATTTTCCTAACTTTTTCTTCCAGTAATTTAATTTTATCGGAACAGATTAAATATGACTTATTTATATTAGCATATAAATTAATCATGATTCAAACAATTATTTAACATATCCCAGGAAAAAGGGCATTAAATGAATTCACAGATCCAGTTGGCCACTGCTTGTGGTGAGAGCTCTGTTTCTCAAAGTTATTTTTTTCTCTCATGTTCATAAGCTAAATTTAAATCCATCCTGGAATATAAGAAAATAAAGGGTGGTGAATATTTGCTAAAAAAGCAGACAATCTGAAAGGATTAAAATGCTTTAATCAGACAGAAAAAAAAGGCTTTGGCCACTTGATTAGGGCTGATTTCCACCATCTGCTTATACTTACTGAGGATCTAGCCCTGACTGAACACTAATTTGTGCACTTCCTAGAAATTGAAATCTCTCAGCAAGCAAATTAACAAGAGCAGGGATTCAGCAATAATGGAGCGCCTCGCCTTTTGTTTCTCTCTGACAGATGGACAGGGTGCGCTCAAATTGAATTCAGCTTTAATTGCATTGTGCCATTTAAAATTTTATCTGCTCCACAGATTTTGTTTACAGGTTTCAGGATTCCAAACCTTTGGAAGTTTTTTTTTTTTCTCTTTCTCTTTTTTTCAGGACCGGGGCAAGATAAAGAACATTGTAATTCTGTGTGACTGGGAGGTGTTCATTACAACTCCTTGCCCTAAAGGGTGGCACATTAAGAAAAGGAATTATGTTTTAAAGTCTGGGGCAAATGGGAAACAATTCAAACTTTGCATATGTTCAAATATTGGGAGCTCATAAATAAAAGTAACTAGAAATGCTCTGTATTTCAGATCTAAATTAGGAAGTCATTTGCCTTGTTTCAATTAAAGCATTTCAAACTTTGCCTATCACTTGGAACTGCGAACTCCTGAATTCTAGAGATAAACATTTTTTGTAAATGAATCATGATATTCTAAAAGTGCCTTTAGTTGTTACTTGATTGACAGTCTTCAGATAGAACTGACTTATATGAACTGTTCTTTTGAGCAGAGGTATAAAATACTAAATCACTTAGGCATGTCCTAAACATTCCGGTGAATCTAACACTGAAGATGCATTTGTTGCAAAATTGCTTGTCAATCTACAAGCCTTTCCTCATAAATCTATGGCTTAGTAGGTACTAAACTCTGACATTTCTGGTGGCAAACAGAGATCCTGAAAGCTTGAATATAGCATCATAAGATTTGATTTGCACCCTATTTATGTGAAGATTGAAGACTTTCAGCTTTTGAGCACCTTGCCAGGAAGGACTAAATTTGCTCTACATAAGTCAATAGCTCAGCCTGACAAAGAAGGGGAGGGCGGACTCGAGGAAAAGAGTGAATTCTCCAAAGTCTAGAAAATGCTGCTGTGTGCATATTCATATTCATGTGTGTTTACAGGCAGTCCCCAGGTTATGAACGAGATAAGTTCTGTGAGTTTGTTCTCAAGTTGAAGCTATATGCAAGTTGGAATAGGGACATTTGCCTGTTGCCTGTAATAGCCCCTGTTAAGTGTGAGTTATACCTCAGTCAGATGTTTGTAACTCAGGGTCTGCCTGTAATGTGCACCGAATAAGCTTCTTAAAAGTTTTTTATCTACCTCCAAATAGTACATAGTTTGTATTTCTTTGTATTCAATTTTATTCCATCATTTCCTTCCACTTAAGACTAATTTGTACACGGGCAATGAGCGATCTGCTCATGCCTCTTTAGATATAGCAGGGTATACATTTTTTTTTTAATTATTGCCGTGATCTTTTCTAAGGGATTTCCTAAATTATTAATAATAATTAAAATGATCAAAGAACAATATCTAAAGACTTAAAATTAGCTGCTGAATTCTATTAAAATACCATGTAGATTTTTGGATAAGGCAATTCCATTCCAGAAAACGGGCTTATGTTTAATCAGAGTGAGTCATTTTAATATTTTTCAGAGGTCTTGGCTAAATGAGGATTTGGAAGCCTGGTTAAGTAATCAAGTGTAGGTGTTGTAGAGAATATCTTAGTTTCGTGAACTTCAGGAAGAACTCTCCTGATGATTCTTCATGGGCTGTCCCGCCTTATAAGCAGGTGGGGGGAAAGGTATCTATTATAAAAGAGCAAAATGTTACCGTCACTAAACAATAATCTGGTTCGTTCTAAAGTTTTTGACTTTTGATGTTTTTTAAACAGGGCCTCACTGAAAGCCATAGAGAAAGCTGATCTATAAAATATGCCATTCGTCCTTTACACTTCCCCCTTGAGCTTTTCAAATTGTGTTTATTTATTTTATTCTTTTTAGTACTCGGGCTACGTCAAATTAGATTTCTCAGCTTCCTATTCCCCTTGGCTTCCTTACTGCCATTAGCTGCATCTGTGCTTTGTTTTAGTTTCTTTCTCCCATACGTTCTTTGAAAGGATTAAATTTGTATTATAATCAGACTATTTGAAAGCTGAATGGGCCCTTCGAGAGTCTAGTTCAAATTTTTCTTTTCACAGATGAGGAAACTGAGACTAAGGCTACCCTGTGAATTGTTGCAAAAGGCCAGAAGTTAAGACCCCAGCTCAAGACCCCGGCTCGTGAATCCCATCTCAGTGAAATTTCTAGAAAAACCAGAGCTCAGACCCCTTCTCCATACCTGCTAGTGCAGTGTTCATTCCAAACATAAATAGAAAAAAAATGCATAAACTGATCACCAAGAGAATAGAGTATGCACACATACAAAACAAAAGAACAATCAAGGTTTTTTTAACATCAGAGGATGAGGTAATGATGATTTCTCATTGCCGATACTCATAATGCCTTCTGCATTTATAAGTCATTCCCATATTTCTCTTCTTGGCCGTTCTAATAGACATTCAGTACCCAGGTTATAAGCATGTATTTGAAGATTCATAGCTTCAAATTTTGGCCACTTTCAAAACTACATGGCCCACTTTTACTTATTTGGGAATTCCATCATAGAGGTGCCAGTCGGAGCACTGAATGAAACTCGTGTTGTGTTCCTGCCAACACTGTGGTTGAGAGCCGGTGTGTGCTCTCTGTCTCGGGTTTATAGTCTGGTACAATAATGTCATTGCCCCATGTGGCAAATGGTGTAAGCTATTGTAAAACTGTTTGTCTATGTGATTAAGACATTGCTGCAGTGTGCAGCACCAGCCAATTACTTTTTTAATTTAATTATAGCAGAAAAAAGAGAATAGCATAATAGAAATTCTTGTCATAGGGAATATGTAAAATGTAAATTGAAGAGCCATGAAAATTTCATGCATTGGCAGCCTGATTTGTTTTTATTTTCAACTTGTTATAAAGACTGCATTTATTCAATGCCATAAAATAAGACATAGCAGCATTTAGTAATTACTTAGTTCTACATCAAAATAATTATATACTGTATGCACTTGTGATCCCCTTTGCTATATATGAATGGAGAAATAAACACTTCTGGGCCTGTATCAGTTTTTACTTTTAGACAGTATAAATAAAGCTGAATCTTCAACTTTCAAATTAAAACTGATAACCTTGGGCATTCAAGGTTTTTATAAAGGAAGGGGGGGGGAAACTTTAGCTTGCCTCAAAACAGGTTGTGTCTCTGGAATGCTTCTGGGACTAAAGAGATCAATTAAGTGTGTATAAACAAACAGTTGGAAAAAAGCTACTAAAACAACAGAGGAGAGAGCTCTCTATTGGGCTCCAGAGGCCTGGGGGAGCGAAGTTTCATTAACTGGATCTGAAGTCCTATGGCCTTCTATAAACAGGCATTAATTAAAGAATGTAAAAAATAAAGTTTCAGACCTTGCAATATGTTAATGATCATATGATTCAGGGCCCGGGAAGGAGAAGAGCTGCAGAGGTCATAAAATAAGCATGAAGCATTTAATATGAGTGCTTGGCAGGGATTTCTGCAAATTAGTTGGTTATTTGCTGGTCCAAAGCAAATTAAGGTGATTTTGCTTCACTTGCTAATTTTTTATGTGCATGCTTGGCAAAATGTTTTTCACAAATGGATGAAGGTTATTGTTAATGGCATAATGAGAAATATTAACATATTTAAATAACCCCCCAAATTCTGACATACATAACATAAGCATGCAGTTTTTTTTTTTAATACAGACATTGAAATTCTATTACGTGCTGAAGATGGTTTTTAGATGGAGTTATGAAAAATACTTAGGTTATAATGTTTGGCATAAAGGATGCATCTTAAAACTTTTCATACGTCCAGATAAGGATTTTTGAAAAATTATAGGCAATGCATATACATACTGTGTGTGTGCGTGGTGTGTGTATAAAATCTCAACTTGCTTGGAAAATCAACTTTCATAGTTCATTTGCTTGATGTTGGAAAGGGGAAAAGTAGAACTGATGAAAATACACCTGACAAGTAAGATACTAAATTTAAGGCTGATGATTATGGTTTTCAGAGGTGACATTTTTTTGAGAGTCTGGATTTAGTGACACACAGCCTGCTTCCTTTCTTCATTTACTTCTGTATGCCATTTTTATTGTCCTTAAAATAAAAGGCTGAATTACTCCTGTTCATGTATTCCCACTCGATTCTCTTAAAAGGCTTCATTTCATCTGGGTGCTCAAAGTTGACTTTACATCCTGGAGCAACTTCTCTGGAAAACTCTTTTGAAATTACAGCAAAACTGTTCTGTCACTCTAATCACCATGAAGTTGCCCAGAAGTCTTGAATTTGGCAACAGAGCCTGGTAGAGAAGGAGGTTCTGGAGTAGGGTGCTTCTATTGGCATTGTCCTGTTACAGCAATTTTAGATGGACAAATTGCAGTTGAGAAAATTTCATGACTCGGTAAAATGAGCAATGATGACATCTGTGGATGCGGGTCTGTTCATATCTTTGCAGAGCCTTTAGGGAAATAAATATCTCGGAACATTCGGTGAAGTGAAGCTCACTCAATAAATCAACCTGACACAATAACACTCCTGGCACATGAGCCCTACTTCTCTGCAGCACCACCTACCCCTCTGTGTTCCTGTGCTACCAAATGGTGTCTCCCCACAGGCCTCTAAATCAAATCACAGCACACAAATACAGTGAGAATTTATTGGGAATTGGTTTTGTTCGGCAAAAACATTACTTATTAGATGAACTGAAATGATAATAAATTTTGACCCTTTAAGGACGGAGCCAGCTCAGGCAACGTGCTGGTTGATAGAGGCATCAGAATTATCTGAAGGGTCTCATCTTACCAGGAGCTGTTTTAAATCTTAGTAGAATTACATTTCTAATTTTCAGCTGAACTTTTCCTTCACCTGCAAATACCCTATATATTTTTAAATCCTTTAGGGTGAAATTGGGACATTTGTTAGTAATATTTAATGTAATAAGAAAAAAGCTAATGTGTATGCGTGTGTGTGTGTGTGTATGAAGCAGCTTTGAATGAATACACAGTAAATACAGGGTAGCTCAACAATGACATTATGGAGCTACAAATTTCTGCTATAATTAGTAGAATATTAATATTAATTAATTAATATATTAATTCTACTAATTGAGGTAAGAAAGCAAAGAGGATTATATTAACATCTGTAGTATTAGAACTCTCCATACATGTGAGAAGATTTTATTTATTTGGAGTTTCTATGTGTGAAAAACAAAACAAAACCGAGAAACAGAAAGAATGTTAATTCTTCTTACTGGGGGGAAATAACAACTGCTTTCTCATTTTGTTATAAATGTCTTTCACTAGAGATAGATCAATAAGAGGAACCATCTCTTCCTACCCTTAAATGTTTGTGGCTTTCCTTGGGAAAACATACTTTTCTACAAAACTTTTAAAGGCAAATTTTCAAATTGAATGTGTTTACACGAAGTGTCTAGGTTACAAAGTAGTATGATACATTCCTTGTCTTCTATACAAAGTGCGTGTTGTGTCTCTACATGCTTTTCTTACTTACGTGATTTCTTAATTAATTAGAGTCCTTATAATTACCTTGCAATATAATATTTCCTGTTTGTTTAGTTGCTAAGTGAGTCACTTTTTACCACCAATATGCCTTAGGTGATACTGAAAATCTTTCTGGAGGGAAAGTTTGTAACTTGAAATCATTAAACTAAAACACATGGCATTTCCAGTGGGAATTACTGGTACTAAAAATTTGGTTAGTAGTTAAAATCTTTGTCACCAGCCAAATTTGTAGAAGTGATAGTATGATGTAATATGTGTTCTTGGAAAGAAATGGTAAGATTTTTACAATAGCTATAGTTTCACCTGCTTATAGTTATGATCTATAAGAAATAATTCTATTATGTATTTTTATCCAACTAAAAGAAACCTTAGGTAGCCTTTAATTTTTCTTTAATTAAAGCAGCTTTAATTTTGCATTATATTCTGATACAAAAAAACCCCAACTACTACAATTCTGTCTTCTTTGTGAAGAATATAACAATGTTCAAAGAACTGAGGCAGTTTTGTTGTGAAGTCACCTGTAGAATTAATCAATTGGTTATCATAAAAGCTAAAAGATATTGCTAGACGTCAAGTTGTCCATTAATATAAGGTATTCCAGAAATAGAGTTGCTTATTCCTTTCTTTTTCTTTCTTTTTTTTTTTTTTTTGCAGTTTTTGGCCGGGGCTGGGTTTGAACACACCACCTCCAGTATATGGGGCCGCTGCCCTACTCCTTTGAGCCACAGGCTACTTGTTCCTTTCTGAAAATTCCTGAGGAAAACAATAGTCTGCAACTTGTTTGAAATGTTTATGTCTCATAATACTTTTCTATATTTTCATAATGTTTATCTTAACTTATTCTTGCTATAATTGATTCATTCTGATAACTATCTTCTAAGCACTACTTCATGCCAGTTACTATGGCAAGCTATGTACATGCATTTTTATAATTTGGTCCTTCTAAACAGTCTTATAGGACAGATACTCTGGCCCCCGTATTAGAGCTGGAAGATTGAAAGTGGAAGTACTTAAATATCTTGATCAAGATTATATATCCTATGAGGAACTTGAAAAGTATATTGAGCTGTTCAGAACCTGGACTGTTTCAGTTTTCTGTTTTTTCTCAGTTGTCCATACTGCCCCCGGACCCTTTATTGTCCTCTATTAGACATCTTATGAGGCACATAGAGGTCAATGCTATGGTTTTCCTTAAGTTAATTTGAAGGAATCTGACTGTGAATAAATGATTTGAGAATAAAATGAGAATGCTGTGGGGTCATAGGCAGAGTTACCAACCCTCCCCTAGAGAGTCTCAAAGCCTAAGGCAGAAACTAGAAGCTGAACCAGAGCATGATGTATAAGTCATAGGCAAAAGAAAAGAAGAGATCAAAAATAAATATGGTGCAGTGTGAGAATAGCAAGAAGTACTGTTAATGGATTGTATAAGATTTGGGAGAAGCATTAAGAAGTGGGGTTTAGGTAGAAATGTGAATTGGCTCCTTGTGCTTTAGGCCCTTGAGGCCCATTAGTGTTGTGTCTTTTGCTCAAAAATCTTCATTTCTTTATATTCTGATCCTTTATCTTGATAAGTGGAGAAGCCAACCTAGACATATGCTTCTAAATAAAAAAAATAGACTTTGTGGGGAATTAGGCTATTATCTCATTCCATACTCTTAGTTATATTACTTGGTAGTATTTAAAAAGTTAATTAACTGGGAATTCAAAGAATGTTTTTTTTTGTTTTTTTTTTTAGAGACAGAGTCTCACTTTATCGCCTTTGGTAGAGTGCTGTGGCGTCACACAGCCTACAGCAACCTCCAGCTCCTGGGCTTAGGCGATTCTCTTGCCTCAGCCTCCCGAGTAGCTGGGACTACAGGCGCCCACCACAACGCCCGGCTATTTTTCTATTTTGCATTTCGGCCGAGGCCAGGTTTGAACCCTCCACCTTCGGTATATGGGGTCGGCGCCCTACTCAATGAGCCACAGGTGCCGCCCTCAAAGAATGTTTTGTTTGATTAGTTGACATTTTCTTTTAACCATTCATGGCTACGGTTTAAATATACTAGATTATAAGCAAGTTTTGTTTCTTATCAAGTTTTAAAATAAGGTTAACATTATTAAGGAAATAAGATCTTATACCCTATAAAATGCAGTAATGGCCTTCTAAAAGGAATTATGCTTTTTGGTTTTTGGTGTTATCATTCAGTTAGAAAGATGGGAAACTAAGATTTTGTATTTGAATGTCGATCCAAGATTTAAAAATTAGTATTAGGAATTCTGCTTCTGTTTACCTTTTCCAAATGATTGTTCACTACATTTTTAAAGGAAATGAGTAAACCAATGTCACCATGACAAAACCGTTTGATGTGGGGTGTAGTACCAATTTGCCCAGGATTTGGTCAGTCTTGGCTCTTGCAAGGCCCCCATGGGTTTTGAACGATGCATACTCATGCTTGTGAGAGTTGTACAGGAAGAGTGATGTTTGAAGGTTTGGGTGAAGCTGAGTATTAAACCTGTAGCCGTACAGGGTATCTCATTGACTCGTAGTTTCCAAAACTCTCAGATGAGCAGGGGGAGAGCATGGAGATCATTTGACTGGCTAGGTTAATATCCAGCCTGTCCCACGGATTAGCTCTGGGACCTTGGGAAAGTTACTTAACTTCTCTAACCCTTTGTTTCAGAAATAAAAAGGTCTTCAGTTTTAAGACCAGAATGATGATAGGAGTTCCAGCTCTGGCTCTCCCACTCATTAGCTGTACAGCCTTGTTCTAGTTACTGACACTTTCTAAAACCTCAGCTTTCTCAATTAAAAGGAGATTTCACTAGGTTAAGAAATAACTAAAATAGTTAGTCAGATGGCTAGTTTGCCTTTGCCCTTTAGTCAAGAGCAAGGCATCCGGGAGTTGGGAAGGAGGGAAACTGAAATGGCAAGGATGTCTTGGGCTGGACATTTAACCCAGATTCTCTTTCCATTTGGAAACCCTCTATGGAGTCTTCTCTCACCTATTACTTCTTTTTTTCTTCCTTTCTTTTTTTTTTTTTTGTCTTAAAGATTCAATGAGGCAGCTTTTGAATGAAAGTAACAAAAGTTCATTTCTCCAATAAATGCATATTCCAGTATCATTCCCTCCCCCTAAATTCAAAGATACAGAATTCTAGACATGTAAGCAAAACTGCCTAACTAATTTTACTCTTTATTCTAATTTCTGCTTAATGAGACACTGCTTTATAACAAGTTTTCCAATTTTTCTCATGATTGTTAACATTTAAGCCAAACATTAAAAATGTATTTTTCTTAATATGTTTGATACTCATTTAATTGAGGTAGTGAATTCAGTTGAATCAAAGGAGACCACCAAAGAGGCCCAAAGCTTCCAAGAAAGGAACTCTTTACAGTGATATTTTTAGTAATATAGTGTTTCCCAACTCTCCGATTATTCCATTTTGTTCTACTTACCTATTGTATTCATTCTGTTCTCTCTTCTTTTATGGAGAGTCAGGTAAAGTTAATACAAATTCCCCCATTCTAGTAATGGATATTAATATTTCTTCCCAACTGATTATGGCATATCAATATGCCATAATGAGAAAAACAAATTTAGGATCTCTAGGTTTATTTATTTATTTATTTTGAGACAGGGTTTCATGCTGTTTGTTGCTCAGGCTAGAGTGCTGTGGTGTCATCCCAGCTCACAGCACCTGCTAACTCTTGGGCTCAAGCAATCCATCCATCTCAGCCTCCTAGGGTATTAGGTTTAGGTGTGAGCCACCACACCTGGCCAGGATCTCCAAAATAATATGAGGACTAGATGAAGTAGAATGATGGCTCACCACTATGTACGTCTTTATCGTGGCTTGATTATAGAGTTAATAGAGAGTGATGTGAGGTATAAGATGACTCTGAGTAATATATATAAACATCAGACTTAACTCTCAACGTAACATCTCACTTTTAAATTCTTACAATTTGAGTTCTATAGTATATTTTTTGTTGAATCTGCATTGTAGGCTCAGCGCCTGTGGCTCAACGGGTTAAGGCACCAGCCACGTACACCTGAGCTGGCGGGTTCGAATCCAGCCCGGGCCCCGCCAAACAACAATGGTGGCTGCAACCAAAAAATGGCCGGGCGTTATGGTGGGTGCCTGTAGTCCCAGCTACTTGGGAGGCAGAGGCAGGAGACTCGCTTGAGCCCAGGAATTGGAGGGTGCTGTGAGCTGTGATGCCACAGAACTCTGTCCAGGGTGACAGCTTGAGGCTGTGTCTCAAAAAAAAAAAAAAAAAAAAAGAATCTGTATTGTATAAAATTATTTTCAGGATTTATTCACTTTTACCAAACTAATAAAAGTATCCTGTGATTTTGATAAAAAGTGCAACAGTCATCATCTTCAGAATAATGTAAAGACTGATTGATAATCATTTCTTGTATTTTTTTTCCAGCTACCCAGATTCTAGGGGGGAGTGAGTGTATGTGTAAAGAAAGACTGATTGATAATCATTTCTTGTTTTTTTTTTTCCAGCTACCCAGATTCTAGGGGGGAGTGAGTGTATGTGTATGTGGGTGTGTGCGTGTATTTTAAAGGCCATATTTCTTCTTTTTTTAACAAGTGAACAGTTTATTAAGAATTAAACAAAGGTATGATGTGATACAGTACAAGCAAGACACTCAAGATAGGTATGATAGTACTACTCACACGAAAACTTAAATTTCACCTCAAAAAAAATCACAAGACAAAAGAGA
>CAUYON010154381.1:0-11660 GCA_963573935.1 Arctocebus calabarensis
TGGGCTCAAGCGAGTCTCTTGCCTCTGCCTCCCAAGTAGCTGGGACTACAGGCGCCCGCCACAACGCCTGGCCATTTTTTGGTTGCAGCCGTCATTGTTGTTTGGCGGGTCCTGGGGCTGGATTCGAACCCGCCAGCTCAGTGTACGTGGCTGGCGCCTTAGCCCGTTGAGCCACAGGCGCCTAGCCCGGTTCATGCCTTTAATCCTAGCACTGTGAGACCGAGGTGGGAGCACTACTTGTAGCCAGGAGTTAGAGACCAGCCTGAGCAAGAACGAGACCCCCCATCTCTGTAAAAAATAGAAACCTTAGCCAATCCTGGTGGTGAGAACATGTAGTCCCAGCAACTCAAGAGGCTAAGGTAGGGGGATCATTTGAGCCCAGGAGTTTGAGAGGAGCTATGATGAACTTCTCTATACTCTAGCCTGGGAGACTGAGCAAGATCTTGTCTTGATCTCCTCCTTGCAATAAAACATAAAATACCAGAAAAAGAAGAGTAAAATAAAGCCAAAGCAAGCAGAAGGAAGAAAATAAGATAAAGAAGGGATGGGGGCGGGCAGCGCCTGTGGCTCAAAAGAGTAGGGCGCCCGCCCCATATACTGGAGATGGCTGGTTCAAACCCAGCCCCGGCCAAAAACTGCAAAAAAAAAAAAAAAAAAAAAAAAAGAAGGGATGTGGGAAGGAGGGAAATGGCTGTGACTATGGAAAGACAGGGCGAGGGATCCTCGAGATGGTGGAAATGTTCTGAGACCTGACTATATCAGTTGCAATACTTGTTTATACTAATGTAGTATATAGTTTTGCAATTGCTATAATTGGAGGAAAGTGGAAAGGTGTTACCACTGCAGAAACTACCACTGGTGAGATTTCTCTGTATTATTTCTTATAATAATAATACTAATAATTTCATGTAAATCTATAAGTTATCTCAAAATAAAATGTTTAATTTTTAAAAAAGCAACACAGTAGATTTTTACAACACGTGAGAAAGAATATTCAAATATATAAAGAATTTCAACTAAAACTATAACAAAAGATAACAAAACAATGGAGCCAGGCATAATGGCTCATGCTTATAATCAATCCTACCACTGGGAAGCCAGGGCAGACAGACTGCTTGAGCTCGGGAGTTCAAGATCAGCCTGAGCAAGAGCAAGACCCTATCTCTACTAAAATAGAAAAACCAACCAGGTAGTCCCAGCTACTTAGGGACTAAGGCAAGATGATTGCTCAAGCCCAAGAGTTTGAGGTTGCTGTGAGCTATAATGACACTGCACTTTCTACCTAAGGCAACAGAGTAAGACTCTGTCTTAGAAAGAAAAAAAAAGGAAACGATGCATAAAAAATTTGAAAAGGCACTTTAGGCTTGGCACCTGTAGCTCAGCAGCTAGGGCACTGGCCACATACACCAGGGCTGGCAGATTCGAACCTGGCCGGGGCCTGCCAAACAACAACAAAAAGTAGCTGAGCATTGTAGTGGGCATCTCTAGTTCCAGCTATGTAGGAGGCTGAGGCAAGAGAACTCTTAAGCCCAAGAGTTTGAGGTTGCTGTGAGCTGTGACACAATGGTATTCTACCAAGAGCGACATAGTAAGATTCTGTCTCAAAAAAAGAAAAGGAAAAGGTACTTCACAAGACAGTAAAATCACAATGCAATACTTGAATAACACACGCTAGACTGATTACAATGAAATAGTTGAACAGTATCAAGTGTTAGCAAGGATGCCAGGCAATGTGTGCTGCCACACTAGTGGTTGATGTAAACTGGAACAACCCCTTTGGGAAACCCTTTTTAGACATTATCTTAAAAGTTGAAGATGTATATGTCCTATAATTCAGTAATTCCATATTTAGGATATCTCCCAGGTAGAAATTTATGCTTATAGTACATCAGGATATATAATAATGTTCACAGAAGCACTGTCTGAAGAAGAGTGGACAATGTCAGCGTATTCATACAATTGAATAACATAGAGCAAACAAAGCCAAATGAACAGGCAGTGTATATACTAGGCCTTGTATGTTGGCACTGAAGGAAAGCATATTGTTTCTCCCTAAAATATTGAGGGTTGTTAAATTAAAGACACTGAAAATGCAGGGGACTCTCTGCCTCGGCCTCTACTTGCCTGATGACAGGACATAAATCTGGACACAGCGCTCGCTTATCAGTCCAGAGTGGGCAACAGCAGATACCAGGAAACAGGTTTTTGCTAAACTTCCCACATTTTTCTCACCTTTCAAAAAAACTAGACCTGCTCTCTCCTTTGTCTTGTCATTATAGGATTTAATACTATTTAAACAAGGTCTCTACTGCCCTGAGAGAAATATTTCTGAACTAAGGCCTCTCTCTCATGATGGGTACAACACATATCCATAATCTTCTGCTGTTTTTTCTTGTTAATCTGAATTTTATTTTCAGGAAAATGTCTCAACTAATAACTTATGAAAATTGGAAAAAATGAAATTATATATTCTTCTCTTCAGCATTTATTGGAGGAATACAGGATCAGTTGCAGGGGAGGTCCTCCTCCCATCCATTTAGAGTCAACATGCAGGAATGAAAGAGACTCTGGTCCTTGCATGAATATGTACAGTGCCTCCTTATCCATTGAGCCCCTAACTACCAATGAGGAAGGTTATTTCTTTACTTTCTTGAATAAGGGGCCTGAACACCAAAACATGGCTGGCCTAATAAGGTCTACAGTCCAATAGATGGATGGTGTGGCAGAATCATGGCTTCTAGCTGTTTCCCCACTTCATCATTCATTAGTCAAGAGGGCACAAAAGTCCATGTTTTGTTGTGGCAGACAAGTGGCCTGATTAGCACTCTAGTAAAATTGATTGCCTTAAGCATTTGGCTTGTAGCCAGTTTCCATGGAGCTTGAAGTTCAACTCTCTTCCTGAGAGGCCAGCCTGCAGGGAACCTTGGACAGGTTAATCCTTATTTTTCAACTGCTGTAGTTTCCCACCTCCAATCTTTATGTGGCCTCTGTATATCAGTAATACTTATGATTTCAATCTATAGAGCAACACAGAGAATGGTTAACACAGTGACTATAGCAGAGGTTCTCAAACTTGAACTATGACAGAATCACCTGCAAGGCTTATTAAAATAGATTGCAGATCCATGGAGGGCCCTGAGAATTTTCAGTTTTGAAGAGTTCCCAGGTGATGGTAATGTAGTTCTGATCCTGGAACCATATTTTGAAAATCACTGGAATAGGGAAAGACATGAAAAGCCCTTCATGGGGAGCTGAGGGAACCCAGACTCAGGCAAGAGAAAAAATACCAGAGTTCTGACTGGGGTTCATTAGATAACTATTCTGCTTTTACTTATATGCAGAATCTGATTATTTAGCTTACTACTATTCATGACCCATAAACAATGGAATGTGTTGATTAGGGCACAGCTATTTGGCTATCAGATTATGAAAATCAATTCTGTGGTTTAAACTCACTCTGGGTAAAATAATAATTATGTTAATAACAATAATAAATAAAAATAAAACCACCCTAGTTAAGGAGTCCAGGCTAGCCCACTGGATGGCCTGACTGGTTCCATTAGCTATTTAGCCGAGCATGACTGGCAGATTTCTTATTATCAAGTTTAGTTTCAATTAGCTCTACAAGGAACATGATACATAGTGTCTCCAACCCCTTTCCCCCAACTGTCAACTGGGACATTTTCTCCGTCATGTCTAGGCCAAGTCAAGGCTGAGGGGGTCTGAATACCAGAAGACATGAAACAGTTGAATAAATACCTCAGAATTGTGGGTCTTGATCCCTGAAGGCAAACAGGTTATAACCAATTGACAATGCAGGAAAATAACCTAAGAGGTGCACATATTGTCCAGTCCAGAGTAGTATGTGTGTGCACGTACCCACGTTGTAGAGTTAAAACTAATGTATAGGACTTGAATAAAGGCTAACCAAGGCCTGTAGGATTTCTCCCAAGACTTTTTCAGTGAACAGGAATCCTGTGTAATGCCAGAAGGAAGAGGAAGAGCATGACCCAAGAGTCCATGGTTGACAATTTCATAGGCAGATGGTGGGTAATTCAATTGGGTAAGGCTGGAAGCTGGGAGTAGTAAAATGTTATTAAACACTGAAATGCTTCCAGTTTTCTCTTGCTACATCTAAGCACTGATGGCTGATTCTGTATTGTGCCAGATGAACTAAGGAGCCATTGCCTATAAGAGATGCCTGGAAGAATCTGGGACAGTCTGGATGACATCCTCCTAGCAGGATCCAAATATAAGATAGCATGTATTCCCTCCGCTTGCCTCCTATGCTTTCAGGTGTTCCCTTAATTCTGGTAATGGGCTTCTGGAAATATCTATAATATCTATCCCAGTACAATCACCTTAACAGGAAGCCAGAAGTAACTTTATCACCTCCAATCTTCTTCCCCCATGGTTCCATACTACTTGAACTACATTTACTTGCACCCAAGGGTGAAGACAGCTAGCATAGTGCCCATGTGGCAAGGCATACAATAACATCAAATGTAGAATAAATGTATGTGTGACCATGGGCCACCTCTAGATAGCCATGAGATAGCAGTGCCTTCAAGTTCATGTCTGCCCTCTCTTGGTACAGGATACCTTGCAGACTGCCCAACTGTCACAGAAAATTGGGGTAGGAAAAAAAAAAGTGCAGAAGTGAGGAAAGGAATATCTACATTCAGGTCCCTGCAGTGCTGTTGTGCTACTCACATTAGCCCTTTAAAAGCCATTTTTCCCTGACAAGTTGCAGAAGTGGAAGTCAGAGAGGTGTGTTCTGGCTGACCTAGAAGAAAGCAAATATGCATTTTGTGCATCGTCTATGGGGCCATATGGCAAGAAACTGCAGGTAGTCTCTAGGAAGTGAAAGTGGTTCCAGCTGACAGCATGAAAATGAAGACCTCAGTCCTACAACTGTAAGGAAATGAATTCTGCTAACAACCAGTGAGCCTAGAGGAGGACTCCAAGCTTCACATAAACCACAGCCTCAACCAACACCTTAATTTCTGATGAGCAGAAAACTCAGCCATGCAGTGCCCATGACCTACAGAAACTGAGATAATTTATGTGTGTTGCCTTAAACCACATATTTGTGGTAATTTGTTATGTAGTAATAGAAAACTAACATGCAGGATAAATGCATTTAGGACATAAAGAATTAGACAAGCAGCAATTGCCTATGAGTAGAGTTTTGAGTGCTCTTGCCTCTATAATCAGCAGGCCGTAGAAGGCATACTGCCTGGGCATGAAGAACATTCATTCCACTGCCTGAGTGTGTATCGAGATACAACAGTAGTAAACAAGGATCCCTACCAAGCCTAAATTGAGTGTTGCAAAGTCCACAGGATCAGTGGTTCTCAACCTTCCTAATGCTGCAGCCCTTTAATACAGTTCCCGTGGGTCATAACCCATGAGAACCACTGCCTTAATAATTAATCAGACAACTCTAAGATTCCAGAGGGGCAACATTAATGATTCCTAGTCCTCTCCACACTTGCCAGTTTACCACTGCAGTCTCAAAGTAAGGAGCTACAATCTTTGGGTTCTCATCATTCTTGTCTTCTAGATGGGGTATCCAGACAGAATACCATAATCTAACATTCTACCTCACGTGTAAGCAGTCAGTCCAATTGTTTCTTATCCTTTCCACAACTTTTCTGTGTAGTTTTTTTTTTTTCCCCCAATAAAACAACATTGGACACTTTGGCCCCTTGATCTAAAAGCCATCACCACATAGTATTATAAAAGCTGTCAGCTCACTTGGTTCCACCACGGTTATTTCCTTCACTTGGAGTGGAGCTATGAAAGGTGAAAATTAATTTCACATGTCAACTTTGCAGGGACATGGAATGCAGAGATAGCTAGTTAAACATTATTTCTGGGTTTGTCTGTGTGGGTGTTTGCAGAAGAGACTAGCAGGGGGTGGGGGTTGTCTTTTTGTTTCATTTTGTTTTTAAGAGACTGGGTTTCACTCTGTCACCCAGACTGGAATGCAGTGGCACAAACAAAGCTCACTGCAACCTTGAACTCCCAGGCCCAAGTGATCCTCCCGCCTAGGTCTCCTAGTGACTAAGATTACAGGCAGGTAACACCATGCCCTGCTAATTTTTTTAAAGAAATGAGCAGGGGGTCTCACTATGTTGTCTACATTGTTCTTAAACTCCTGGGTTCTGTCCTGGCCTCCCAAAGCGCTAGATTACAGGTGTGAGCCACTGCACCTGGCTCAGATTAGCATTTGATTTAGTGAAACGAGTAAAACAGGTGCCCTCCCCTACTGTGAGTGGGCATTATACCTTCTGTACAGGGCCTGAAAAGAAAAAAAAAGGCAAAGAAAGGTTAAATTTGTTCTTGACATTGATTTCTCCTGCTCTCAGTGTTCCTGGTCCTCAGTCCTTCAGACTCGTTCTGGAATCTACACCACTGGCTCTCTGGCTCACAGGCTTTTGAACTAAGCTGCTGACTTTTGCTGGGTCTCCAGCTTCCACATAGTAGATTGTGGGACTTAGCTTTCATAATCATGTAAGCCAATACTTTATACAGTAGGCCCCCCTTATCTGCTGGGGCAATGTCGAAGACCCCAGTGGATGTCTGAAATCACGTATCACCCCAGGGGTTGTCTGAAATCATAGTACCAAACCTGATATATACTATGTTTTCCTCCTATATATACAGACCTATGATAAAGTTTAATTTATAAATTAAGTATAGTAAGAGATTAATGAGAGGCATTATAACCATATATTGTAATAAAAGTTATGTGAATGTTATCTCTCTCAGAATATCTTACTGTACTATAACTGAAATTGCAGAAAGTGAAACACACACACAGATGGTGCCAAAAAAAATGTATATACATTTTAAGAAAAAACTGTTCAAATTATAATGCTCAATATACACAGATAAAATTTGTTAATCTTGTGTAGTACCTTATACTCCATATCTCTTATAATTGCAGAAGTCAAGCATGACTTGAATATTACAATTTTAATACATTTTTATCCTTTCTTAAAATGTGTATACAACTTTTTGGCACCCTTGGTATATGTGTGTGTGTGCGTGTGTGTGTGTATACATACATACATATATACACACAGTGTATATATTATATATACTCATATAGTGTTTATATGTGTGTGTGTATATACATATATATATATATATATATACATATATATATATATATATCTCACATAGACCACCTTAGACCTTCCTAATCTGTGCTCCTGTTTACTGGAGCAAGCAACACCTTTGTAAAAAATACTGTGATCTCAAGCTGCACCTCACAGCCAGAGGAGGAACATCAGAGAAGGGTCCCATTTGATTGGCTCTGCTCAGGAAGGGTCATATACCATACTTTATACAAGGGGCATGTCATCTGGGAACATATTCCTTACATCAAGGTTTTCTTTAGTTTCTTTTGTTTGTTTTTCAATGCATAATCCTATTTATATAAAATATCTGGCATAGGCAAATTCATAGAGACAAAAAGTAGAATGGTAGTTTCTGGGAGGTGGTGGAAGGTAAGAATAGGGAGTTCTACATATAATGTAATTTCCAGTCTGATTGCTTCTTTGACATGCATAATTTAGTTTTTTTTTTTTTAAGTTATTGTTGGGGATTCATTGAGGGTACAAGAAACCAGATTACACTGATTGCATTTGTTAGGTAAAGACCCTCTTACAATTGTGTCTTGCCCCCAAAAGGTGTTGCACATCCCAAGACCCCACCCCCTCACTCCTTCCCTCTCTCTGCTCTTCCTTTCCCCACCCCTCCCTCCTTCTTTCTCTCTCTGCTCTCCCCTTCCCTCACCGCCAACGTGTCATTAATTGTCATTAATTGTCCTCATATCAAAATTGAGTACATAGGATTCATGCTTCTCCGTTCTTGTGATGCTTTACTAAGAATAATGTGTTCCACTTCCATCCACCTTAATACAAAGGATGTACCATCCCCATCTTTTTTAATGGCTAAATAGTATTCCATAGTGTACATATACCAAAGCTTATTAATCCATTCCTGGATTGATGGGCATTTAGGCTCTTTCCGCATTTTGGTGATTGTAAATTGAGCTGCAAAAAACAGTCTAGTGCAAGTATCCTTATGATAAAAGGACTTTTTTCCTTTTGGGTAGATACCCAGTAATGGGATTGCAGGATCAAATGGGAGATCTAGCCTGAGTTCTCTGAGGGTGCTCCATACTTGCTTCCAAAAGGAAGGTTGCAGTCCCACCAGCAGTGTAAAAGTGTTCCCTTTTCTCCACATCCACTCCAGCAACTGCAGTTTTGAGATTGTGTGATGTGGGCCATTCTGACTGGGGTTAGATGGTATCTCAGGGTGGTTTTGATTTGCCTTTCTCTAATAATTAGGGATGATGAGCACTTTTTCATATTTTTGTTAGCCATTCATCTCTCTTCTTTAGAAAAGGTTCTATTTGTGTCTCTTGCCCATTGATACAGGGGATTGTTGGCTTTTTTGATGTGGATTAATTTGAGTTCTCTATAGATCTTAGTTATCAAGCTTTTGTCTGTCAAAATATGAAAATACCCTTTCCCATTTTGTAGCTTGTCAATTTGCTTTGGTTGTTGTCTCCTTAGCTGTACAGAAGCTTTTCAGTTTAATTAAGTACCATTTGTTTATTTTTGTTGTTGTTTCAATTGCCATGGCAGTCTTCTTCATGAAGTCTTTCCATAGACTTATATCTTCAAGTGTTTTTCCTATGCTTTCTTTGAGGATTTTTATTGTTTCATGCCTTAAATTTAAGTACTTTATCCATCTTGCTTCAATTTTTGTGAGTGGAGAAAGGTGTGGGTCCAGTTTCAGTCTTTTACATCCAGTTCTCCCAGCACCATTTATTGAATAGGGAGTCTTTCCCCCAAGGTATGTTCTTGTTTGGTTGATCGAAGATTAGGTGGTTGTAAGATGTTAGTTTCATTTCCTGGTTTTCTGTTCAATTCCAAATGTCTATGTCTCTATTTTTGTGCCAGTACCATGCTGTCTTGACCACTATGACTTTGTAGTACAGCCTAAAATCTGGTATGGTGATGTCCTCAGCTTTGTTTTTATTACTAAGAACTGCCTTAGCTATACAGGGTTTTTTCTGGTTCCATACAAAACATAGAATCATTTTTTCCAAATCTTGAAAGTACGATGTTGGTATCTTATTAGGGATAGCAGTGACTAGGTAGATTGCTTTAGAAAGTATAGACACTTTAACAACATTGATTCTTCCCAGCCATGAGCATGGTATGTTCTTCCATTTGTTAAAATCCTTTGCTATTTCTTTTCTTAGGATTTCATAATTTTCTTTTTTTTTGTTGTTATTATTCATCACTTTATTGCTTAAATCTTTTTTTAATTATTATTAAATCATAGCTGTGTACATTAGTACAATGAAGGGGTACAATGTGCTGGTTTCATACACAATCTGAACTATTTTCATCAAACTGATTGACATAGCCTTTATGGCATTTTCTTAGTTATTGTATGAAGACATTTGTATTCTGCATTTAGTAAAGTTCGCCTGTATCCTTCTGAGGTGCACCATAGGTATGGTCCCACCAATTACCCTCCCTCCACCCCAACTTTGCTCCTTCCCTCCCCACCCTTGCCCCTTTCCCCATATTCTTGTGCTATAGGTGGATTATAGCCTTCATGTGAAAGCTATAAATTAGCTTCATAGTAGGGCTGAATACATTGGATACTTTTTCTTCCATTCTTGAGATATTTTGCTAAGACGAATATGTTCCAGCTCCATCCATGTAAACATGAAAGAGGTAAAGTCTCCATTTTTCTTTAAGGCTGCATAATATTCCATGGTATACAAGTACCACAATTTATTAATCCATATTTATTAATTGATGGGCACTTGGGCTTCTTCTATGACTTGACAATTATGAATTGGGCTGCAATAAATAATCTGGTACAGACATCTCTGTTATAATGTGATTTTTAATTTTTAACTTTCTGAAGAGTAGCATGTTGGCCTATAGGAATATTCAGGAGCCATAGCTATGCTGCTTTCCCAATAGAGGGGTCAACGGCTGGAGCAACTTTGAGCTCAGCTCATTCTATTTTAGCTGAACATTACGGCCATCATTTTGGATAAACTCAAGCCTTTGAGAGTTCCTTTCTTATAATTCTGAGAATAAGATGATATATGAACTCCCTAGCACACCCTGGGGAATCATCTTAATCAGGGTGTTTTCCTCAAGGTGTTCCAAATAGATGTTTTTTTATGGTGTGAGAAAGTGAGAGCCTATTGAACGTGAATCCGAGGTACAGATCCTCTCATGGTAAGCGTCATATAAAACAACTGATCCATTTTTTCCTTCATCTTTCCAACCTTGTTTTTATCCATTTGCCTGAAATGTTTTCTCTCTTGCTCTATAAGCATGTTTCGTGGCATGCCTGTTTCTCCCTATGGTATTTGCTTTCCATTAACTTCCTATTGATTTTCGGTTATGTGTACACAGTACTGCGGGAACATAAACTGAGAACACCAGACTTAAGGAAGTTCTGAACGGTAACTGTTTTATCTTGGTGACAGAGTATATAACACGAATATTATCTGTGGCCTCTTTTAAAAAATGCTTTTAAAGGCAGTTGTGACAAGTAGGGTCAAGTCTAACTGAGTGATGATGTATATAAATTACAGCAGGAAGATGGCTGGCGTCTGGGGATGAAGGATATTCCAACAGAAAAGACAGGTTGAAACAGATAAAGATGAGTTTTCGAAAATATGGCATTGCAGAAGGGGAAGCAAAGTGTAAATCGTTATGAAAAGAAAAGTAACAAGAACTGAGAAAAGCGGGAAGGAGTGGTAAGGAAATAATTCCTAGCAGGTTAAGATGACACCTCGAAGGGAATACAGTTTTTGAAACAAGTGAAATTTTAAAAGCTATTGTAACTCAGTATGATTAATAATGTCTCTCATGTTAAAAGCATTCATATTTTAGAAACTGAAACACTTCGAAATCAGACAGACTTGAGTATGTATTAGACGATTTCATTAGTCTTGGTTATGTCATCTGTAAGACAAAGATAGTAAGTTTTAGCTTATAGAGTTAGTGAATGACTTAAGTACATGCTGAGAAATGAGTAAAGTTATATGATGTAGCTTGTATGTATATTTTAGAAGTACTAGATGTAACCAATATCCATATTTATATCGAAGCTGACTGAAATTAAAATTTGTGATGAGGTAGGAAAGATTAGCCATAAATAAAGTGAATTCAAATATTCAAGCAAAGATCACATGTGTTTTAATTTCTTTCAATTATGAGGGTTTTGACTGAGGTCCACATGCTGATTAAATGTACATTTCCCCTACCAGTATTAGTAGTAGAGGAGAAAAAGAAAAGCTAAGGAGATTAGTATGAGAAATGGGATTATTTTTAGCTGATGCTTTGTGAAAAGATTTTCAATTAATAGATTGTAGCAAGATTCCTTTACATCAGTGGTTCTCAACCTTCCTAATGCCGTGACCCTTTAATACAGTTCCTCATGTTGTGGTGACCCCCAACCATAAAATTATTTTCATTGCTACTTCATAACTGTAATTTTGCTACTGTTATGAATCGCTATGTAAATATCTGATGTACAAGATGAATTTAGGCGACCCCTTTTAAGGGGGTCGCGGCCCACAGGTTGAGAACTGCTGC
>CAUYON010154382.1:0-10554 GCA_963573935.1 Arctocebus calabarensis
TGGGTTATAGCCTTCATATGAAAGCTATAGATAAGTTTCATAGTAGGGCTGAGTACATTGGATACTTTTTCTTCCATTCTTAAGATACTTTGCTAAGAAGATTATGTTCCAGCTCCATCCATGTAAATGTGAAAGAGGTAAAGTCTCCATCTTTCTTTAAGACTGCATAATATTCCATGGTGTAAATATACCACAATCAGTTGTATCCATTCATGGGTTGATGGGCACTTGGGCTTCTTCCATGACTTGGCAATTATGAATTGGGCTGCAATAAACATTCTGGTACATATATCTTTGTTGTAATGTGATTTTCGGTCTTCTGGATATATACCTAGTAAGGGAATTATAGGATTGAATGGCAGGTCTATTTTTAGATCTCTAAGTATTCTCCAAACTTCTTTCCAAAAGGAACGTATTAGTTTGCATTCCTACCAGTAGTGTAGAAGTGTTCCCTTTTCTCCACATCCATGCCAACATCTCTGGTTTTGGGATTTTGTGATGTGGGCTAATCTTAATGGGGTTAGATGATATCTCAAAGTAGTTTTGATATGCATTTCTCTGATGATTAAGGATGTTGAGCATTTTTTTTCATGTGTGTGTTGATCCTGCATCTGTCTTCTTCACAGAAGTTTCTCTTCAGGTCCCTTGCCCACCCTGGGATGGGATCACTTGTTCTTTTCTTGCTCATGTTTGAGTTCTCTATGGATTCTGATTATTAAACCTTTGTCAGAGGCATAGGTTTTTATAATTTTCTGTGTTGCTCAAAAATTTTGCAGAAAATTAATCCTACAATTAGACTAAAATAGATAATTAACATATATAATTCATATATCAGCTAATAAAAAAGCAGCATAAAGAAATGTGTATACCAAGTGATCTTAAATATACAAACACAAAGTTACTGGAAAAATGATGGTAATCAGCATGGAAAAGTGTATATAGTTTAATTAAGTGAAAGTGTAATTCTTTACACTTTTGTATATTCTATTTTTTCTTATGCGAACATATTACTTTCACAGTCAGAAAAAATAAGTTTAATTTGAAACATCAATAGGATCCAAGTTGGTTAAATTATAATAATATCATTTAAAAATTTGAGAATGGGATTTTTCATAATTTGAGATGTGTCTATTTATAGTATTTCATAATATTTTTTCTTTTGAAATTAGCAAGAACTTCTTTCTTAGGATTACACAAGCATGAATGGCATTTAAGAGGCTTGATCAAACAGCAATTACATAATTGTGATCTAATTAAATTTAATGTTCCAATAAAATAATACAATAGTGTTTCTGTGTATATTTTTACTTCCTTATCTAATAAAGGAATTGCGTATCTGTCAGGCTATTTGGATATGGCGATATAAAATTCTCATTTCTGTTCTGTTGGGTTTGATACGAGATCAATCTGCTCTTCAATGGATAACACTGGGAAAATTCCAAGATAAAAGGAAGACCATGAAGTACTATAGTTAGCATTTATATGATTTTGATGCTATGAAGCTAAATAACTCTTTAATGGGATGGGTATGTGCAAGAGTAGAATGGGCCATTAGAACTTTATTACCTTTATTTGTGGGGTTTCTCTGCCTTCACTCGAGTGGATCCTGCTGACGTGTTATCACTGGGTTGTTAGCACCAAATATAATTATGATGCAAAACCAGGGGCTCCGATTATGAGGACATGAAAGCACTAGCAACAAAAACAGCTTGCTGCTTTACGAAAGCCATTTTATGTTTCAAAAACTGTCTCATAAACCCGAATCAAAATTACAAGAACCTAATTGTAACTCCAAAATTACAAGTCCTACCTAACAACTACTGTCACTCACTAGTCAGAACTCCTTGGCTCTGATAAGACACAGCCAGTGCCAATACGCTTTCTTTCCTAATAATCGCACAACCTTCTTTCCCCTCAGTAAACCTTCATCTTTTCATTTGTGCTATGAGGATACTAGAAGCTACCGATGTCAATATGTATCAGCCAGATTACAGTCCTATTTCCTGTATATTTTTCTCAAATAAAACTTTTCCTACAGATTCATCTCTTTTTTTTTATTTCAACAATGATAATTAAAAGGAGTGAAGTTCTTAGTTGTAAATGTACTTTTGGATGTATTTGAGTGCGTGCAAAGTTTTTATCAGATTTGTTAACTTTTAAATTATTCAATTATAAGGATCCTTTATATGTTTTGGATTCAAGTATTTTGCCAGATAATACATATATACTATTTGAAGGTAACTATGCATAGAAAAACATAGAGTTTTAGCCAACAAAGTAAATGTTTTCATTTGTACACATACTGACACAGAAGGTGCCAAAAATGTATGTACATTTTAAGAAAGAAAAACACTATATTAAAATTGTAATACTCAAGTTACATTTGAATGCTGCAGTTACAAGAGGTGTGTATATAAATGTGACTTATATTCATCTTTTGCTATCAGTATATTTTGGGCATTACAATTTTAATACAGCTTTTTCCTTTCTTAAAATGTGTATACATTTTTCAGCACTCTCTATGTATTTAACATTACTTTTTAAGTAGCAAATGTCTACCCACCCAATTATTAAACTTTGAGCCTTTAACAGTCTCAGGCATTAAGACTAACATTATGAGAGGTGGTAGGCTACCTGGAGGAGGTCATTCCCAAACCTTTACGTGTGTTACTTTTAAAGAAAAAAATCAGTGGTCCACTAAAAGTTCGAGCGGGAGAACATAATAACTGATAAAGACATGGAATTATAATACTATCATCCTAGGAAACATCACTACACTAAGGTCCTTGGTGAGTTAATCATCCAAGTAGAAAGCCACTTAACTAAATTTGGGGATATAATTTGCCTGTTATGAAATTTAGATTACCTCACTTGCTCCAATCAGGAAGATCATGACCGTCACACTGCTTCCCGGGCTTCCAATTCCCACTCATTACCAGGAATCTTGGACCTCAGTTATTACACAGAGCCAGTGGCCCCGCGAGCACCCCCTGTACACTCTGGGGCTCTCAACTCCATCATGAGCTTTGTCACTCCTCCTCCAGCCCCAACTCTGGGCTGTTCCGAACGCACCCCACAAGAGCCGTGCTCATGAAGCCTTTGACTTTCTACTTTCAATTTGTTCATCTGTAAAGATGGGGAGAATGTGCTGGGAGGAAGCTAATATTTACTAAAACCATAATAGAAATAAAAATTCATGCCTTATGGAGAATTGGTCTTGAACTGTATCTACAGAACTTTAACATTAAAAACCAAGCAGGAAAAAGATTAGTTCTACTGAGGAGTCAGAAGCATGTCAGGAATAGCTCCATTATGGGAGTTTCCTGACACATCCAGGGAGCTGGCAAGCTCAGGCACTAGTTTTGTATTTGAGAACAAAGAACGCAAATCCTTTTACAAAGTTAAGAATTCCTTTGTTCACAAAATAATCACATCCTATTTTATCTGTTTTGTAAGTTTGGATTTTTGTAGTCTGGGTCTAGTGAAAGCCAAGCATACCCACGGTAAAAACAAAAGTATACTGCTTTGTTCCACCGCACTTTTAAGCCCGCTGTTTCATATGATCAAAATACAGAGCGGCATACAAATGTATTCAGCATATGTAGAAACTGGTAATGTGTGTGGAAAGACTGGCTCCTTTCCAGGGTCCTCTACAAAGCTGCTCCCTCAGCCCTGCTGGTCCCTGCCACACACCCCTCTTTTACTTTCTCTTGTAATTATGTTTTAGCTGCAACAAACTTTTCTCCTCTCCGTGAATAGCTATCCACTTTCATAGCTGCGAGCTGTTACTTTAGCTGTTCCTGCCACCTGAAATGTCCTTTCTCTCCTCTCCACTGATTAAATCATACCCAGTTCTTAAGCTCTAATGCAAATGTTTTCTCTTCTCTGAAAAGGCTTCCCGAATTGTTGGCCATTATTGGGAGGCCCCACAGCACTGTGTGCCCATTTTTATTAGAGCATTTATAAAATGAGGGCTTGTCTCCTTCTGTTACCCATGTATGTCAACTAGACTAAGCAGGGCCATGTCTAATTTGTCTTTAGATTCCAAGTGTTGAGGACAAAGAGGAAGCTTAGGAATTACTGGCTGAATGCCTGAATGAATGAATAAATGAGGGGATTTTTAGTCTCTTTGTTCTGTTCTCTTGAACTCCTTCTGCTCATTCTTAATATTGTTTCATAGCATTTAAGTCCTTCTAACATTAAAAAATTCCTTATTTATAAATATTTATTGTCAGTGTCTTCCCATTAAGTCGGCATGGCTATCCCTAGTATGCACTAATATTTATTTAAGGAATAGATAAAATAAAAAGGTCATATTTTTCTTTCTAATCTCATTTATTTGATTTTTGTGATTTAGGAAATTGGCTGAGTTTATGTTTTAGCACCATTTCTAGTTGTTTCCCTGTAGGTTTTGTATCTTTGTCTGAAATTCCCTGCTACATGAACAGGATTATTTATAATAAAACTTTGCACATTTTTGTTATAAGTTTAACCATGAGCTAGCATTACTACCTTTTATCAGCTTTAAAAAGTTGAATATGTTTTTCAGATTGCCCCTCTTAGAAAACATGGGAAGTGATAGCGTTCATTCTTCCACCAGGTATTTATCTGGCTCTGCTTGTAGGCCTTCTTCCCCTTCATTAGGCCTGGTCACTACCCTAAAAAAATTTACATCTACTCCTGAGGTCCCTAAACATCTGGTACTTGCAATAGACTTGCAAATTTCTGATAGATTAAAAAAAAAATCTTTAAAAATGTTCATAATGTAATCACCATCATAGTGTAAGACAGCTTTTATAAAGTGTCCATGAGTGACATAATTGGTCAGCACCACGCCTCTGTTTTCTGTCAGAGTTTTCTGAACACTGTTTACTATCTGGATTCAGTTCTGTCATGCCATCAAGAGAGAAAGCTTTCACGTGATCGCAGTATGACTTCCCATTTCTGTGCTTACTTCTTGCTCCCCTGCTCTCGATACCGCTCACAACTAAGTAACACAGTGTCCCATTTCTCAGAAGTCACTGTTGGAGTTTACCTATGAGAGTAATTTCTATGCTCTGATCAAGATTGGGGGTGCACTGACTAAGACTTTCTCATGTGGGATGGTGTATAAGTTTACTGTGGGAATAGGAAAATGAAAACACGCTCAACAGGAAGCATGGAGGGGCTGATAACCAGCACTCACCAAAGGAACCGGGATTAGTGGAGCTCTCAAAGAAAGACACTTCTACTTCACAAACTATGATTCTAACAGTCTAAGGACATGACCGCTTGGAATCTTCTGAGTTACTATTGATCCCATTTATGGTAATTTTCACTCAACATTAGCATCCGATACGTTGTTAGGTGGTGCATAAACATATATCCATTGTTACAGGCCATTACCTTGGCTATGTGTATCTCCAGGCAGTCTTCCAGGACTATTCTTCACTATCATGCCTTCTCCCAGGAAAGGTACGTGCCATGTTCATTCCACCTCTTCTCCTTCTTCCTCCATTTAAGGTTCTTAATTCCTCCCAGCAACCACTGCTTTTTAAATCACATGCTACAATTTCTGTATGAGCTATTCCTTATACTTTGCTCTTTCCTAGTGACTCTTATTTGTTTGTAAGTATAAATCTCATGTTAATCAAGTTCCATTTTTTTATTACAAATACTGTAGCATCACTTTTCATTTCTTCTTATAACAGTGATGGTCTAATTCTAGTTGAAGGCATTTTTTTCTTCCAGGAGTTAATACATTTGTTATTTAACATGTGTTAAATATGTTACATGATTTGTATGATATACAAATATGTATTAATATAAGTTTGGGGATACATGGACTGAGAATCATAGTATCTATATTTAATAAGAAATACCTTTAAAACATAAGGAGTCTTAAATCTTTGAAAATCAAATGATGGGAAAAGACATTACAGGGAGTTCTAAGCAAAAGACAATTGATTAGCTATTGTCATGCATCATACGATAAGGAGGAAAGTTCAAAGTGTGAACGTTTATAATAGACTAGTCTACAAACGAATAGATAAACAAATCAGGCTGTGTTTGTATTCAAAGAGTCAAAGTATGAACATAGCTATGCGAATTGACACGGATGAATCTAAGAAGTATGTCGTTTGCCAAAAAAAAAATCACCACAAGTACGTAAGTAGGATTTAATTTATAGGCAAAATGATGATTATTGATTAATGATATATATGTGGTTAAACTGGAAACGACAAGCAAGAAGAAAACTAACTCTGTATTAACGGATTTTATAAAGTTACCTGAAGGTGATGTGGGTAGAGGGGAGGTAATAGATCAGGAAGAAGCATCCAGAGGCTTCAAAGTATTGGTCACATTCCATTTCTAGAGTGGCGTGGGGGAATACATGGAGGCTCCTTTTTTTATTATTCTTTAGACCGTCAATGTGTTATAAATATAATTTCATATGTATTTAAAATTAATATCAAAACATTAATAACACCATAATGAAAAGAAATGGGGAAACATCCAGCAATAGTTCTACCTACTATAATGGCTAAACTAAAATTTGATACAGGAGCACTTCTTTTCAAGAAATTCATAGACTTTGGCAACTTTCTTATGGGATATAAAATTTGTAGTGGATCACAGATTTTCTGAAAATTGCCCTGAGACTTTCTGGCCTCATGTTCTATTAGGAACACAATAATAAAATGTTAATAACAGATTCATAAATGGTTAAATACACTTAGTAGTGCTGTTTGTTCAGGAATTCCTATCACAGAATATGCACACGACATATTTTAAGAGGCATACAACCTACATGTGAGTGTCTAATTTCTATAAATGACTACTAGAGAGAAGTAAAAACCCAGGAATCCACCATGATTGATCAGTCTCCCATCTTTCTCCATGCTACTTCTACATAACTTCTGAATTCATCCTCTCTTCCACATTCTCATTGTCTCAACATTGGCCCAGACCCTCATTTTTCTTTTACTCCTTGAATAGTAAGAGATTTCCCTACCCTGTCTCTTTCTCTGCCAATTCTTATAGAATTTATAAGAATTAACAGAATTTATAGCCAGCTAGATCTTTCAAAATACAAATCCTACCCCCAAAGTTACTTAATTTCCTACAGAATAAAAACTAAACTCATCCTGATATAAATCTTAAAAATACACGTACAGCCTAATTTTCTAGTCTCATGCATATCGTATGCTTCAGCATTACCTAGTTCTTTATACATCCCCTAATGTGCCAGGTAATTTCTTGAAAAGATCTTTGCATATGTGCTTCCCTCTTGACAATCACCATTTCTCTTAGTAAAACTTCACTTTCTACAAGGTGACTTCATTGTGACTTCTTTTTTCTCACCCATTCTGACTTTATCCCATTTCTTGGCACATTTAGGCATTTATCTTCCATACTTAAGATATGGGATGCATGTCTATTACAAGATATTTCATAATGTAGTAGAATCTTTACTCCCGTGTGCCTTGAGAGAAGAGATTGTAGCTTATTTCTCTTTGCATTTCTGAACCCCCCCAAATAGGTGAAAACAGTTTCAGTGAATTAACAAGAGAATCAAGAAGATTAAACCTATGAAGAGTGCAGATAAAGGCAAGATTTGGGAATGGAAGGAAGGAGAAAGATCATGAGTTTCATGCTAGAAAGTTAGGGAGTAAATTAGAGAACATAATGAAAAAGTATGTTTCATTCACTCAGAGTAAAATATTCCTCATCACCTACCATTGGCCTTAATCAAATAAAATACTTTAATAAAACAACAGTAAGTCTGGATAATGCATAGTTTAAAAAAAGAAACAACAACACAACAAAGTAAAAAGTGGGTCTTTTTTGTTTGTTTGTTTGTCTGTCTGTTTGTTTGGTGCTCTCAGTCTAAGCCCAGGAAATGCCAAGCAAATATTTTGGGAAGAAGAAAACCAGTCCACATGGGTGCAGAAGCATTTTTTGTGGGCAAACAGGATCTATGTGATGAAACGTTTGATCAAAATATTTATTTGAAATGTCGGTGCTCTGCTCCACTGAGGAAAGGTTTCTATCCCAACATTTGCTTTTTGTCATTTTGAAAGTCAGTTCAGTGAATCCAATTAATGTAACAGAAAAGACTACCTAAGGCCAGGTGCACTTTTATTCCTTTCCAGAGGGTCTCTCTGTTGTTCAAACTGACTTGATCACTCCAGCATTTGTCTGGGCTTCTGGGAAATCAACCAGACTGTATGCATTTTCCTGGGGGAAGAAAAATGAAGGGACCTGCAATGGATTGCTGTGGTCTGTATAAGCTTTTTAGAAGCCAGACCTCACAGCCTGCTCCCTAGCAGCAACATCAACTACCATTTCACATGCGCTTGCCCTGCACAGGCCCTGGGCAAAGCATTTTACGTATATTTATGGTCTCTTTTTGATACAGAGCGGGTTGTGCCCAGCTGGGGTCATGCTGGCTGCTGCCTCGCCTTCTGCATCATTGCCCTGGAGGTTTTGGTGCAGCAGGAAGCGGGGAGGAGAGAGCTGGAGAACCAAGTGCAGCAGAGAGCAGGGAGCACAGAGGAAGCCCCCCGTCCCCAGTAAGTTGAGGGAGATCATGGTACAGGCTGGGCTGCTGCCCATGCCAATCCCAGAACCACCCTAGGACCTAGAAAGCCCTCCTCTGGCTGTTCCACTCCCTTGTGAGCATTTCATAGGCCCAAGGGTGATAAAAGGGATTCCGCATTCAGGGAGGAAGGGGGAACCCCATTTCCTAGGCCTGGATAATTTCATGTAAGTTTCTTAGGCCTGGGCAATTTCAAGAAGGGAATGGCTCATTCACCTCGCCCAAGAGAAGGGACTATACCCATTCATTTGTTACCAAGTCCTGGCCAAATGTAACTACAAATGTCCCATGTGACTATATATACCCCTAGACAAAGGACACAGGTGGAGATTTTCCAACTTGAGTCTTTCCCTCTGCCTAGTGTTCTGGTGCTTTTTCTGTATTCATTTATGTCTAATAAATCCTATCTTACCACTGATCTGTGTTCCCTGGGTTCATTGTTCAAATCCCCCAGACCAAGGACCTACTGAAGAAAGACATTCCAGTAACAATTTCACTGTCACAAAAGTCACATAAGGAACATATTTTACCTTCTTTTTACACAAGAGAGAACGGGGTCTTCAGAAGGCTAAATAACTTGTTTAAGATCACATAACACTGAGGCACAAGATCAAACTCCACTGCAAATGCGAATTTCTGTGAAGCTGACGAAGTTAAGCTTCTGGGCTTCTCAACTGAATGATTTCCTGTAGTCTTTATTTTATATATTTTTCTTAAAGAAGAATTCAGAAATTACAGAAACCTCAGGCCTCTAAAACCTGGTCTGCCCCATGCAACTTACTTACCTCAGAGCCAGAATTCAAAGCCCAAACCTGCCCATCCCAAGTTCTATGCCTTCTTAATTGTCCCTCAAAACTGTCTACTGGACTTGACATTTTTAAAGAAGTGCTCAAGGCATGTTTGATAAATAGACAAATGAACAAATAAATGAGTGAAAAGCACATTTGAGAAAATCGATTAGAAAAGTCGTGCTCTTAAATATAACTACCGAGAATTTGACCGTCTACATGGTTATATAAGGACCTGAATGTTTCTTCATATTGCTCCATGTGTTCTCTTTGGAGATCAGTATGTTTGTTTAGCAGTGTAACATCTGTGGCCGGGGCAGAAATTAGAGTCAAGCCCTCCCACATCCCTCAGGTCTAGTGTGATGTATAAAGCCAGTCCCAGAGTTTGTGTTGCCAGGATTATCACCTGGGCTGGAGTATCCCAGCATGATTATTTACAGTTGTATTTGTTCCTAATGTGTATTGAGAGGGTTGTCCCAGCTATTTTTACTTTACTAAACTATTTGGAGGCCTAGTTATTTCCTGCCTAGTGACTCTCAACTAATTGAATGCTTGGAATAAAGCTCCATCTGAAATGGACTCTGGGCGTATTCCTCACCTAGTTAATTACTTCCTGCTCATTGGTACAATTGAAAGGTTTGCTTGCCTTAGAGGAAGGATATTCAGATAAATAGTAGGAAAGGTGGAGAAACAGGGGGTAAGGTTAGGCATGGAAAATTTTATCTATATGTAACCCATAACCATGCAGCTCACTGAAGAAGTAAAACTACACATAGAAGATCCTAAAGGCTCACACAGTTACCTCCCTTGCAATGCATCCACCCAATATTGCAGAAGGACTATGTCACAAAACAATATTCCTTAAAACAATATAGTTACCAGTGGTCAAGTTAGAATTTAAACCTCATTTGACTCCATGAGAGTCATCTTTTGTCTTTGTCATCTATAAATATCCAGTCAGATATGGAATACTATGCAGCCTTAAAGAAAGATGGAGACTTTACCTCTTTTGTGTTTACATGGATGGAGCTGGAACATATTCTTCTTAGCAAAGTATCTCAAGAATGGAAGAAAAAGTATCCAATGTACTCAGCCCTAATTTTAAGCTAATTTATAGCTTTCATATGAAGGCTAAAACCCAATTATAGCACAAGAATACAGGGAAAGGGGAAAGGGAGGGGAAGG
>CAUYON010154383.1:0-15167 GCA_963573935.1 Arctocebus calabarensis
TATATAGTGATCAAGGAAATGCCATGAAGGATATCTGTAACAGTATGATCAAAATATTTCTGAATGTATATGAATCGTGCCCTGTGATTGCACCAATGTACATAATTATGATTCAATAAAATTATTAAAAAAAAAAATGACCAGGCGTTGTGTTGGGCGCCTGTAGTCCCAGCTACTTGGGAGGCAGATGCAGGAGACTCACTTGAGCCCAGGAATTGGAGGTTGCTGTGAGCTGTGATGCCATGGCACTCTACCCAGGGTGACAGCTTGAGGCTCTGTCTCAAAAAAAAAAAAAAAAAAAGATTCTTTCATTTATGGGCTGGATGTGGAAGAATTTTCCACAGAGTAGCTATGACCCAAGGAATTTAGATGAGAATATGACTTGTTTTGGTATTGCGTCCTGTCCTTGGCTTACGCATGTGTCCTATCCCTTTGCCAGGTCTTGTTCTCAAGTGAGAAAGAGTTAAAATTCTTAATTTGTGGTAGGGAAGGAGACATGCAGAGGAAGGACAGGCCGAGAGACCAAGCAAGCACTCCCTACACTCCCAATGTACAGGCAAGGTACATTGTAGATTCCCCACTCCTGCTATTTTCCTGGACCAGGCTAAAAAAAAAAGAATATTAATGAACATGGATATTCCCAGAACAATGGCTCTATTCTTGAAATCTCAGCCAGCCACAGAATCAAGAACCCATGTTTTAAGCCAGAGCTGACAGCCTCTACCAGGTACCAAAATATTGTAGCCTGGCTCAGGATGGATTTAAATTTATCTCACAGCAAGACTCAAGAACTTCTGGCCAACTAGTTATTCAGCTCCTACACGCCTTTAAAGTGTTAAATGCCACTAACTGTATTGTGGCAGGCTTTTTCTCCATCTATGTAACAGACTTCGAGGGTGCTAGGGTGAAGAGAGCAGGATGAAATTTTAAATTCAGCAGAATTGATTTACTCTGACAACACCAACAAGATGTTTCGAATTCAACATGCTAGCATGGGTAGCCAGGGATGATCCTAAATTTGCCTCTGCTTGGGACACAACTACAAGAGGAACTCTGCCTAACAAATGCAAATACTGTAACCTACTTGTTTGTATCCTTTTATTAACCTGAAATAAATAAATAAACAAATAAATAAATGGGTACAGTGAGGAAAGGCTCTGAGTAATGAGCATGGTATTTTAGATATTTATTGTGATTGGTAATATTACAATTTCGAGTAAAGAATGCTCCATAAAATAATGAACTGTGTTCATATAAAAATTTGCTAATATAAACATAGATCTGATATTTGCCCACCCTAAATGACACTATAAGGCCAGAAATCACTTGCTATAATATAAAGGAATCGAAAACTTGAAGAAGTGCTGCAATTTATGATGGACAGCTCACATAAGCAAACCTTTGAATATACACTCAGTGGAGCCCAAGAGATTCCACTTTTCAGTAAGAATGAAAGAGTAAGTTAGTGAAAAAACTTCCTAAATGAGTTGTCTCATTTTACTCCAGTAAAGGATAGAAGCTGTTATTAAAATAAGCTTCTTCATTTTAATGGGAATGGTGATTCTCAGACTGGCAGGGGACACACAGTGGTACTCTGTTTCCAGAGGTGGGGTAGATGTGTGGCCAGGACATATGATTAGGTCTCTAGAATGAGATCTAAACCACTGGAATTCTGACTATGGTTTAGTCATCATGTGTATTGAGATGTAAATTGAGAGTCAACTCCCTAATTTTTTTATATAATAAAAAAAAAAAACATAAAATGAGAGAACAGTCTGATCACCCAATTCCCAGACCAGAGACAATTTATAGACCCAAATCTCACGAAGTAAAGGGAGTAATGACCTCAAGTCTTTACTGTAAAGCTTCCTTCTTATCTTCATGGAAGGGACCTGAACTGCTTCCTGTGCATTTAGGAAAGAAAAATATGTCATGGGGATCAAGTAACAGGTAGAATTTTGACTTATGTCCACTTCACTATATGACTATTACACTTTTGAGTACAACATAGGTTGTATTTATAATTTTTTTAAATGAAAAATTTGCACAGATAGTCTCTATAACTGTCATTCATATCCCTGACACATAAGAATCTATGTAGTAACAGCAATATAAAAAAGTTACCTATAGAAAAAGACCTATCAAAAAGTCACAGATTCACACTATTCTCTATCTGAAGATCACAAGGAAAATGATTTCTATCATATCTCCATTCAGATAGAGCCAATATAAAAGATCAATGGGACCTGGAAAACAGGCAAGAAAATTAGAATAAAGTAATGCCTTTTATCATGATTGCTGTTACAGATGGGTTTTTGTTCTGTTTTGTTTTGTTGCTGTAGTGTCAATGTCCTTGTACTTGACATTCATATGTTGGTCTGGAAAAATGCAATTTTCTTAAGTCTGATAAATAAAACCATCCAGACTCAGTTTGCATATATTTGGTAGAAACAACAGAAATCTTCCTGTCCTGCACACAACTCTTAACTCTGTGACATAACCAACTGGGACTGTGGATCCTACAACATCCCACAAGGCATTAAATTCCTTTGCTACAGATCGTATTTTCCTGATTTGACATTGGAGAGCAGTAACATTGGAAAAACTACATAGCTTCATAAAACACCTGCATTTCTCATGAAAATGCAAGAAGGGGGTCCTGGTAACTACATGGAATTTCTGAGCCTAGTTGTAGGAACATTACCTTCTGGGAAAGGACGCCATGCAAATGTTCCTAGCTTGCTATTGTTGTCCAGTGGAGACAGAAATCTATCATGGGTCACCTGTGACCATAAAACTTGCGTTGTTTGTCATGGACTTAGTATTAGTGCCATGTGATCCACTTGGCCATATTTTTAATTGTTTCTAGAGCTACTTTATCATTGAGTACAAGTGTCATGTATGAGATTAGCTCAGTTAGCCCTGTAGATTTACGTACATTCCATCAGTACAACATTATGGACTATATGTCCTTTTGCTCCAATGTTTTCCATACTGCTGCTTTTTCCCCCTCAGTCTGCACATAGCCCCCATTATTGAGTCTCTGTGACCAGCTGACTATGGTGAAAAACAAAAGTAAGGCTCTCTTACAGATTATTCTTACTATTCCATTTGCACACCAACATGTATTGCTATGGCATCAAAACCCCATTCAGACATCTATCTATGAGACAGTATGACACTTAAACATCTCGGTGAAAAATAAACTGAACAAGACATTTTATTATCACTGATCTAGAGGTGAAAGATTTGGTCAGCTGGTCAAGGTCTTGTAAAAATAATGAAAAGGAAATTCAACTTTATGCTGACCATAATTTAGTCTATTTAAAGCTGGAGGATATTTTATACTGTTTTGTATAAGGATTAGATTTGTACCACCAATCTACTACTTTTTTTTTCTACTTTTCTTCTTTATCCTTTAGCCCCAGGAAACAACAAAGCTATCAAAAAATCATTTTTTTCCACATCATTCGACTTATATTTTCCCCATGTCATCATGATCTACTCTTTGATGTTTTAACTCTGGCATTATATTTCCATTTTAGAACAATTACTCTTTTATATAAAATCATTTTAGTTTATATACCCAGAAATGAATGACTCTAGATAAATAACATATTGTTTTTATTTCTTTTCATACACATAAAAAAAAATTACTCCTTCTCTCATACTTCCTATTATGTCAGAGATATCACCAGTAAATACAAATCTCTGCATTTCTCTGAATTTAATCTTGATAAGATGTTCTCTAAACAAAAAGTGTTGTTGATTTTTTTTTTCTTTTGAGGGGAAATACTCTATAATCCCTACATCTTATTTTATTTCCAGATGTTACAAAACAACTTCCCGAGCCTTTTTACCTTTTAGTTCAGAGAACTAGGTATTCTTGATGGGCAAATGTATTGTAGGCATTCTATCTGACTAGGATGTTCTTTCCCCTGAACAAGGACTGGATTCTACATTTTAGATGGCAAATGTTCAGTTCCTTCCTTGGAGCATAATGTAGCATTCTACTAAGCAACAGAAGGTCTTGTTTTTGTTTTTTGTTTTTCCCCTCTCTCTTTCTCCGTCTTTTCTTTAGCTCCTTCAAACTTGATCTAACCACCCGGGGCTCTTTGAAGCCAAAAGAAGCTCTGAACCCAGAAAAACTCTTACGTCTGAAGCAGAGACTCTCAAAATAAATGAGACAGATGAAAAGGAATCCTAGCAGAAAAAGGGGTTGTCCTTTGAATGTCTTGCCCCAGGTTGACATCCTATGGTTGACAGAGTCTTGTACATGCATTGGAAAATTATGATTGGTAGAAAAAAGGACAGGGTAAATGTACAGTAAGAAGGAATTTGTAAGGTGGAACACTGTTTGGACCAGGAAGTGAAAGTTTATGCATAAATGTAACATTATCCTGTCTTGATTAGAGATGCCGATTTTGAGTCAGGAAACTAAGAGCTAAAACGCATAAAATCTAATCACAGACATGCCATTTCTGTGAGTTTTCTTCTCCTAATAGAATATTGAAAAGATTAGTTTCATTTCCATTTTTGCCTTTAAAGGTCCTCAGTTCCAAAAGAGTGTTGAGATTTATAGTTAATTTATAATATTTTGATACATATAAACTAATTAAATCAAATTATGTATTAAAGTTATATCCGTGGGTTTCAAATGCTTCCATCCAACTACTGCCTAACTCTTGGAAGTCTCTAAATTGCTCCCACATTAAGTGAGAAATTAACTACTTAGAGCTTACATAAACAGAGAGACTATTTTTACATTGATCTATTGATGCCTGGAAAGAAAGAATTGTAGAACAGAATTTATTTCAATTCAGAGGACTTTATCACACCACAGCAGGATATACAAGAGTCCTTCATTTATACCTAAAACATCAAATATGTAAACTGTGTAACACATTCATTAAAATTTACTTTCAAATATTAATGGTACTTAAATCATTCTTTACACAGACATACTTCATACATACCAGGCATAACCTATTCATTCAAATATGTTTATATAGCTGTAAAATCCTCAAATTAATTATCAAATCAGGAAAAATAAAAAACATTGCCCTAACAATGAGGAGATGAGATTTAAGCTGTTAGAAAAAGATTAACAGGGGTCTCCTGTGACACAGCTTCGGATGAGATCAAGTTTCTTTGACAGTATTTTTAAAAGTAAATCCATTTCAGCATATGCAGTTTCACTGACTCAAAGAAGGTATGAACCAACTCATCTGACTGCCCCGTGATTGTTCCAAACTTCCAAACACCAGGGTGGAATATGGTTGTAAACACACACATACAGGCACGCATGCACACCCACAACAGCAGACGAGATTGTCACCTCCAGATTATTCAGATCCAATTTAAAAGCCTCCTCTTTTTTTCCTGTGTGAAACAGTCACTGAAATCCTAACTACCTGGGTCTTAGTGATTCCATTATTGTTTAAGTTGACATTTAACAATAATAAATTATACAACCTCTTCCATCCTCTTTGTTTATGAACAACAATGGACAGAAAACTATTAATTTGACAAAATTATACTGACAAACAAGAACTTCCATGAACACACTGGCCATTTAGCATTTTAATTAAAAAAAAAAAAGTTCTTCCAAGAAGTAAAAAAGCTAGCCATGTTAGTATTTTATACATAGTCAGGCAAACGCTGTTATTAATTTACGCTGAATAAGATGGGCAATTAGTTGTGAAATATGTAAATGCTGCCAAGAGCCCAGAAGGCAATTCAGTCTAAAGCAATCACGTCACCTTCTAACTTACACGAAACTTGATTTTTTGAGCATGAAGAGTGAGGTCACAGTGCATATTTTTAAATATATTCTTCTTCAAGTAAGAAAGTTAAGTTTTCCTACCAAAATATATTTATCATAATCAGAATAAATTTTAGCTTTGTATTCAATTACACAAAATAGCTTAGGCAGTCTCCTAACTTTGAAAGGAACATTCCCCTAGTTTCTTTTATAATTTATAGTTTTATTATAAAAATTACATAATATTAACATAAATATTTCAAAAGGAAAGTAGCTCTAAAAATTCTGACCAGTAAATGTTCTCAACATTACATATTGTTATAGAGACTTGGGGCAAATGCATCTATATTGGCAAATAGCAGCTTTCATGCTAAAAATGAGCATCTATACAGTATTTTCTTCTAGTTAATCTAAAATTCCCATCAGCATCTCTAAATTTTTATACAGGGAAAAGAGAATATTTATCAAGAGCATTTTTGTGCAAGGATCTATTGAAGGTATATATACATAATTATTAATCTTAATATACAGATAAGAAAACTAATGCTCGGACATGTCCAATTTGGAAAGGACAAAAAAACGGAAGAAAAATTATCCAGATATGGTGGCATGTGCCTGTAGTCTCAGCTACTAGGGAAACTGAGGTAGGAGGATCTCTTGAGCCCAGAAGTTCGAGATTATAGTAAGCTATGATGACACCACTGTGCTTTATCCAGGATGACAGAGCAAGACTCTGTCTCAAAATAAAAATAAAACTAAATAATAAAATTAGAACCCAAGGAAAATGCACATAATACCCACATCTTTGAACTATGGGCCAATGCTTTGAGGTTGTATTATATTTGACAGTCTAATAATGACAGTTCTATTTGGGGATCGTTGATTTTGCCTTTAAAAGCAAAAACTTGGCAGGCCTGGGATCCTAGGACTGAAGCAGGACAACTGGTTGAGGTGAGGAGTTCAAGACCAGACTAAGCAAGAGGAAGACCCTGTCTCTAGCAAAAAAAAAAAAAAAGTATCCAATCATGGTCATGCACACCTTTTTTTCCAGCTACTTGAATGGCTGAGGCAAGGGGATTCCTTGAACCAAGGAGTCTGAGGTTGCAGTGAGCCGTGATGGGGCAGCACAAGGCCTTGGCCCCAAACAAACAACAAAGTGAAGGCTTACCAAACAAACCCAAACCTGAAGACCGCACTAGCCTTACCAGAACTGTTCATCCTTATTACTGCGAAGGAGTCAGCTGATCTTAACTGAGGCAGTGGGCGCTCTGTCCTCAGCAATGAGCAACGCGAGCGATACAAGGACAGGTTCCAGCACCAGTGCCAGGGGAAGGAAGGCAATGCTCTCCAGAGAGTCTCAGCACAGCAATTTTTTCGATTTTTTGTCCTTCTGTTAATTGTTTTACAGTAAACTTTCTATACAAATTAGTCTCCTATCAGGCATTGTTTTTTTTTGGGGGGGGGGGTTGTTTCTTTGTTTTGTTTTTTTTAGAGACAGAGTCTCACTTTGTTGCCCTTGGTACAGTGCTGTGGCGTCACAGCTCACAGCAACCTCCAGCTTCTGGGCTTAAGCGATTCTCTTGCCTCAGCCTCCCAAGCAGCTGGAACTACAGGGGCCCGCCTGCTATTTTTTTGTTGCAGTTCGAACCCGCCATCCTCGGTATATGGGGCTGGCACCCTACTCACTGAGCCACAGGTGCCACCCAGGCATTGTTGTTCACCAAGACACTGAAGCAGTGGCCAGTGACATTACAGTGGAAATCATAGAACTGGTGTCCTAGCATTGACCTTGACATGCAGCATCGCATACAGTGTCTCTGTGTTACCCATAGTGAGCCAGAAGGACAGCACAGACAAAGATGTCTATGTCAAGTCTGGCTTGGTCACTCAACTAGCAGGGCAATTTAATCGCTTGAGAGCCTGCATCCATTCCATGGAGAAAGAAAATAATAATCCAGTGGTTACCAAACTTGGTTGCACATTAGAATCACCCGGGAGCTTTTGAAAAATTCTAATTCCCAGGTTTCATTCCATGAGAATTAAATCAGAATGTTCAGTGATAGGATCCAGGTCATGGCACTTTTTCTTTTTTTAAGATGCTCAAGTAATTCCAATGTGCAGCAAAGTTACAAAGCCACTGAATTAACACCTTCACGGAGCTGCCCTTAAGATTTAAAAAGTAAGGGTGAGGCTTTGTATACTATATATTACTGTACAGAATAATACATGATATCCCCAAACTAAGTACAATCCTCATACATACAAAAGAATCACTTTTAGCCTTTTTTGTCAGAGTTGCAGAAATAGTTTAATAGTTGCTTTCTGTGTTAACTGTCTTTAACATTATTTTAAACTGATTTTTTTAATTTCTTTTCATTCTCTATTAAACATTTTTAAAGTATCATCTAATTTTGTTTTCCTCTGAAAGTAGCAAACATTATTCTTTGGTTAGATATTTATAATAACTAGAAAAGAATATTAGAATTAATTTGCAGAACAGAAATCTGAGCAATCAGAATTAAAATAATTTGTCCAAAATTAATTAGCTCAATGGTACTACTTATTTAAAACAGACAAAAAAATTATACTTCAGATATATTATTGTAATATTCTTCCATAATATTTTTGAAAACAAAGACCTATTCAGTAACTCTTCCTTGGCTAGATTTGTTCAGGGTCTGATGCTACAAATATTTTTCTCCTAAGTTTTAATCAATACATCAGATTCACACAGTTTATACAAGATAATCTTTTAGTAGCACCATTTTACCATAAGCTTATATTTAATTAGACTTACAAAAATGATCATGTAATTTCTGTAATTAGAGTCCAAATAACATGGTACCTAATTAGAAAGCACCCTCTGTGCTTTGCTGTTCCTGTAGAACTGGATACATCCATTCACAACAAGCTCTCAACATTACACTCAACTCATAAGCAACCATAAATGTCATCTACCTAGCAAAGGTTTATACCCAGGGATCTTTTTTACCTTTGTGGGCTTGTTAGCATCCATGCTGTCTTTAAATTTCTCTTGCATCATTTCTGCAAGTTGACACAGCAAGGCACCATTATCCAACTTCTCCATAAAAGTCTCTGCTGTAATTTCCTTCCCTGAAACAACAAAATGAAGCAAGATAAAGGCACAGTCATCTCTGAACACAAATGTCAGAGTCATGCTAAATCATACACTTGACACAATTTTTATCACTAACATTTCGATTCCAGCTGCCCTTGAAACTAACTGGGAAGAATTGTTTCTTTGGAATTTTATGTTTTCTTTTGGTTGCAAGAATCTCAACCTTTTATATTTTCATAATGTAGTTCTAACCACATAAACATTTTATTGTACATAAAAGGTGATAAAATGATATCCTGGGTAAAACTTTTCATCACTTAGTAATAAGGCAAATGAAGACCAAGCAGTTCAAGTAACCAGCTTTCCCAGTGATAATCCCATCAGGGCTGTGATTCATTCAATTCTCATCCACAGTGGCCCATTCAATTACACTGACCCACAGGTAGGACATAAAGTACGGCAGGTATCTTGAGTTTATCCTACGTCTGATTACAAGAACACCATATGTTTTCTTCAATTTAAAATAGAACAATAAAATTAACCACCATTGGCAACTTTAATACCATGGCCAGCAGCAGGCATGGTGGCTCACACCTGTAATCCTAGCACTTGGGAGGCTGAGGCAGGTGGATTGCCTGAGCTCATGGGTTCAAGACCAGCCTGAGCTCATGGGTTCAAGACCTCGTCTCGAAAAATAGCCAAGCATTGTGCAGGTGCCTGCAGTCTCAGCTACTTGGGAGGCTGAGGCAGGAGAATCACTTAAGTCCAAGAGTTTGAGGTTGCTGTCAGCTATGACTCCACAGCACTCTACCCAGGGTGACAAAGTAGTTCCAGAAAGAGATTCTCTCAGTGTATCTCAATCTCTTTTCTCTAGAGTCATACGAATATCACTTATTTTGGCACTTATCAAACCTTTTCTTCTACTGCTAGTAAAAGGGCTTATATAAAGCTCTTGTCTTCTTCAAAATGTTATAAAACTCTTGATATATATATATACACACACATATATTTTCTCCTACAAAGGTAAGCATAATATTATTCATATAAAAGACATCTAGCACATGTGTTCAGTGAGCGTGTGAATTAACAAATGAAGAAATAAACTACTAGAACATTTGGAGGCAACATTAGTTGTTATTTTTCTAAAATGCAGTTAAGTTTAAAGCAAAAGAATAATTGAGAAAGTATTTTAAAACTTTGTACTGAAACGCTCACAGGCTTATCTGTTATCTTAAGAAAAATGTATGTGCGACCTTTATTCAGGAAGCATGCTATTTATCTGTGCATTGTAACCCTTAGGTGGGAACTTATCAAACCTCCTCTTCCCTCCCCCTTCTTAAATTTAATTGAGTTTTTCTCTTCCACCTGCACTTGTTGTTAGTTTACAAATTTCAACTTAGTACTGAGTACATGGGATGCTACAACTTGAACTTTACCTTATAAACACAATAATGTAACCACATCATATATACCCTCATATTAATCTGAAACAAAAGAAAAAAATATATATTTTTACATCTAACGCCAAAAATAAAGAAAAAAATGCATGTAGTTCAATTAAATGAATACTTAAATATAATCCAACTGGAGAGACATATAAACTATTCGCAAGTTAAAACTTGCAAAATATAATATATTTGGATTTTAAGAAACATCTGTTTAAAATCATTTTCCCCCATTGGAAGGAAGGATGGGTAAAAAGAGAAAAAGAATTCCTTTTTAAATATCATTCTTTCTTTCCCTACTGGATCGTTCACATTTTAGCCCCCAATTAGGATAATGATTTCTGCAGGTGGAAAAACATCAGTAGCTCTAAGTACTCACCACACAGGTAGCCTGTGCAATTACTTTTATTTCAAAATTGTATTCAGCTAAACTCAATTCAGAAATGAAGGTAACAGTCTCAAGCTACAAAAAAGCCAGTATAACCGAGTTTATCCTGCATTCTTCATGAATAAGAAAGTTAATTTGCAAACAGGTATGAAAAATAAATATTACAAATGGGCTTTTTAGATTATAATTTTTTCAAATGTGTTTAAATTTCAAGATCAAGAAGGTAAGCTTTAAGTTGTTGGATTATTCCTTATAAATTGCTTAAACAATTTTCCACATTTGTAAGAGAACTTTAGGTAGTCTTATTCCATTGAGTTCCATGGCAATTTGAAGATTCCACTCATAAATTTAAGTGACAAGATGATCACAATAAACTTAACAGAAATTATAAATCATAAAAAGAAAAGTGGCTTTCATTTAAAAGTCATTTGCAATTTACCAAAAGGTATATTTTTAGTTTCTATGCATTATACCTCAAGACTTTTAATTATATTGCTTTTTATGAATACTGGAAGAAAGAATTTTACATTGAACATCTGTATCTAATGAAAAATATATTAGGTGTCAGCTTTCAATTCTGTGTAGTTTATTGCTGAGAAAGGTGAGATTCTTATTTTTTTTTTTGGCTAAAAAAGACTTTTACATAGTTTATAGTTGAAATTTACTGCCTAAAAAATGCAAGCCTGAGAAGTTTTTAAAAAACTCTTCATATATAATGTATTTTCCATCCAACAATTAAGATTTATTAAATATTCATTTTAATATACTATATAAGAAATCAGCTATGATTTTTATGAGATTTTATATTATCTCACTCCTTATTGCACTGTTACCAACAGTACTTAAAATTTTATGCCTATACATATAGAGAGACTACAGTATAACACAGTTTAATTGAACTATGGCAAACTGTAAGAACTGGTTATAAAGAACTAATTATAGTTTCTCAGTGACGTTCATACAAAACTAAATATTTGTTGAACAGCATTGGATTGTCTTTAATCCCAATGGTGTAGCTAGTTTAAAATGTCAGATTATACACACCAGAAGTAATGGAATCTTTGAATCCAAGAGTCATTTCTTCACCAACCTCACCCTTTCAGTGCTTTTGATGTCTTTTATTGTAAAGACTACTGGATTGAAGGTTAATTTAGATTATCCTAAAGTTATTTTTAATTCCTCAGTTCTTAATTGTGAACTTTGATCTTCATACCACCAAATCAGCCATGATTAACAATCTGCTCATAGATAAAGTTCAGGAAGCTTGATGAAATATTGTAGTCAGTCACTTCCCCTTATAATATTAAGGCTCAATGACTGGAAGTAAACTTTTGCCTGAAATCCTTTATCAGGGAACTAAAATCAAGACACATGTTTATACATGTCAGCACATTCCTTTCAGAAATATACTTGCCATAATTTTCAGAAATGCTTACCTTCCATATTGCTGAAAAAGAATGTTTTCCTTTCAATAAATGACCAATAAATTCCTAAAGATTCCTAATAATCATGTTTAACAGTTGAGTTCTTGTTATATGCCAGGCATTGTTCTAAGTGTTTTATGTGTATTCATATATTTTAACTCACAAGACTGAAAAAGGTCCTATTATACTATTGTATCCGTTTTACAGGTAATCAAACTGAGATGTGTAGGCCGCACCTGTGGCTCAGAGGAGTAGGATGCTGGTCCCATATACGGGAGGTGGAGGGTTGAAACTCAGCCCCAACCAAAAACTGCAAAAAAAAAAAAAAATGAAAAGAAAAGAAAAAAAAACAGAGACGTGTACATTAAGCCATATGCCTAGGTCACATAGCACATAGAGAAATCTTTTGTGTGTGTGCGTGTGTGCGTGCAGTTTTTGGCTGGGGCTGGTTTTGAACCCACCACCTCTGGTATATGAGGCTGGCACCCTACTCCTTTGAGCAACAGGCGCTGCCTTTTTTTTTTTTTAATTAAAGAAATCATCTTGGGCCTGTGGCTCAACGGGCTAAGGCGTCAGCCATGTACACCTGAGCTGGTGGGTTCAAATCCAGCCTGGCCCACCAAACAACAATGACGGCTGCAACCAAAAAATGGCTGAGCGTTGTGGCGGGTGCCTGTAGTCCCAGCTACTTGGGAGGTGGAGGCAAGAGACTCGCTTGGGCCCAGGAATTGGAGGTTTCTGTGAGCTGTGATCCCATAGCTCTCTATCCAGGGTGACAGCTTGAGGCTCTATCTCAAAAAAAAAAAAAAAAGAAAGAAATCTTTTTTTAAATCACATAGTCTAGATCCAGATCTAAGCTCTAGCCACTATGCTTGTCTACTTAAATATTTGCTGAAGACCCAAATGATTATTTCCTATAGCAATGGCATCTCCCTACAAATTGCAGTTGTATTTTTCTCAAACATACAAAAACCTTTTCAAGAAAAGAAAAGCTTAGTTGAAGACAGTATTGTTAGAAAATTCATATCTCTCCACTATGTAGATAAGAACATGGTTTACGCTATCATTAAGGCACGTTATGAAATTTGGCTTGATTTACTGGAGAAAGTTCGTATATTTTTAATCCGTAAATAAGATCCAGATACTATCAAACTCTCCTTCCATCCTCACTGCACCTCCCAATCTCAATCTATTTCCCCAAGTGGAGAACTCAACATAACTCATTTGCTATTTTAAATACAATTATTAAATTAAATTAATAATTTAAATTAAATTATTCAGATTTGAAACTGAAATTTGAAGCTTGTGAGGTAGAAAATAATTCATTGTATGTAGAAACCCTAGACTAGCCCCTGTTCTATATTTACTAGTTTTTACCTCGTATGTATATCAAAAAAAAAAAGACAAAGCTTATTCTTCTGGAAAAATCAGGGAAAAAATTAGGCACTAACTGCTCTGAAAGGTGTCAAGTTGTGAACACAAACTTGATTATTTAAATTTTTGAACTAGCACAAGATACCGTCTTTCCTAAGGAATTTTTATTGACCATGCCAAGAATATGAAAACCTTGCAGGATGAGTATCTGGTGAAAAGTTTTAAGGAAAACAAACAAAAAAAGCTGTTCCAAAGTCATTAGATAGCAATTATTTTTACCAGCAGTAGTCCTAACAGGTGCTTAACATTTTAATGCTGAAAATATATCATTCTTTTGAAATAAATGAAAACAATGGAAACATTATATCTTGGTCTTATGAAACAGAAAACAACTGAATTTTTCTAATGCATGTGGAAATGTCAGAGAAAGGGAAATTTATCATGACGTAAACTGTCATAATTCATTTTCTAAGTATAATTAAAATCAATTCAGCACAACTTGATTTATAATAATATGATCTACACAAAGTTCCCACAAAACCAAACAGATACCCATCTGCTAAGGAACCATGATCATTAAGAACTAGGTCAATTTCTTTGATGATTAATAACTATAATCCTCTCTAAAATCATATCCCCATGTTACATAGTGTTATTAGACAAATACTAATTGAAAACAAAGGTAAACTTTCATTCTCAAATGATTATTAAAAATACAAGTGAAATAAATGTGTGTGAATGCCCATTTTAAAGCTACGCCAATAACAATCTTCAAAAGTCTATTAACAATTATAAAATTAATACATAGTAGAATTTACCTAATCTATTTGAATTATGGATGGTTTATATAATCTGGGTTTTTTTCTTTAGACAAAGTCTCACTCGGTCACCCTGGGTAGAGTGTTGTGGCATCATAGCACACAGCAACCTCAAACTCTTGGGCTCAGGTGATCCTCTTGCCTCAGCCTCATGAGTAGCTGAAACTGCAGGCACCCACTACCACTCCTGGCTAACTTTTTCTATTTTTAGTAGAGACAAGTTCTCACTCTTGCTCAGGCTGGTATGAACTTAAGCAATCCACCCTCCTTGGCCTCCCAACACGCTAGAATTATGGGCCTCATCCACTACTCCAGGTTTATAATCTAGGACTGTTAATAACATTCTGCTTGCTCACAATGACAATTAAAATTTTATTTGTATAAATATTTGATGTTCTAATATGACCTAAGGACACCATTCAACACTAAATTAGCAAAGGCAACAAGACAGAGCCCTAAAATAGAGAAGAAATGTGTATATTTAATGCCTACAAAGGACAGTGGCCAAAGAAATTTTTTATAAAGAAGGACAATAGTATCTTCATGACTTTTTACTCTCTTTTCTCAATGTTTATCATAAAACTACTCCATGGTACCAGCTATCATTCAAAAACATTGTAGCAGGCTTAGTGCCTGTGGCTCAACGGGCTAAGGTGCCAGCCATGTACACCTGAGCTGGCGGGTTCGAATCCAGCCTGGGGCCTGCCAAACAACAATGACAGCTGCAGCAAAAAAATGGCCAGGTGTTGTGGTGTGCGCCTGTAGTACCAGCTACTTGGGAGGCAGAGGCAGGAGACTCGCTTGAGCCCAGGAATTGGAGGTTTCTGTGAGCTGTGATGCCACAGCACTCTATCCAGGGTGACAGCTTGAGGCTC